>WBNM01041643.1:0-11972 GCA_013399055.1 Ramphastos sulfuratus
TTCCAAATCGAAGCAAGACTGGTTTTTTTGTTTTACCCCTTCCCTCTCTCTCTCCATCTAATTCCTTTCTTTCCAAATGGGGGGGGGGAAGGCATTCAGTTATTATTGTATTGGTTTCTGTTAGATATATTTTGAGTCCCCTGGGAAGCTTAAACTCCAAATAATACACCTGTCAAAGGTCAAAACCAACTCTAAGTCAATGAAGTTCATCTGCCACCAAAAAAAAAAAAAAAAAAAAAGTGTAAACACAAATCTGCTGTATATTTCCAGTGGAAATACTACTGTAGAGGTAAAACTTTCACCTCTAAACCCCAGAGATATATCACATTTTCCACAAAAATACTCTGTAGAGGCAAAATTTCATCCATATGCCTATATATGTAATTCTGGCCATTCACACTCAAAAGACATTTTTACCAACTGGAGAAGTTGTCCATTTGGTTAAGAAACAGGCATCTCATCACTGAAGAAGGTACTACAGAGCATGGACCACTCACCTTTGCAAAGCAAAGGTTGAAACATGCAATGTCACCTACAAGTGCTCCTAGGTGTGTCAGAATCAAGAGAAGCTAACAGAAACTAAATGCGTATCTTAACAAACCACTTGCAAAGCAATTCAAATTGGAAGCCAGGTACAGGTTTCCAATAATCAAAGGAATAAGAACAGGTAACTGGGGCTATGGTAATAATATGAGACCTTACAAGAAGCCATTTTACCAAGCACATGATGAGACTAAACAATGCTGCCTTTCTGGCCTTAATGTAGGATGTCAGTATTACCAAACAGCATAAACACAAACACCTTTAGAACAGGAACAATAGAAGCTTTCTTACAGGTTTCCAAGCAGTATCAGCAGACTTCAGAGGTAAGGATACCTTTAGCATATTGAACTAGATATTCAAGATTATAGCTCATCCATCCCAAGATGACAAGGGATGTATAAATGAGGCTTATGCTACTCTCAACTTATATTGATATCTCAATTTCAGTTAAAAATAAATAGGGGAAAGCAAATGTGCACTGGTAAGTGAGTATGACTGCTTTGTTTTCAGTGCTTTTTCACTACAGACTTCCATTTTATGCTTGTTGTGTATCCTTGAGCTTGCACATGTAGTCACTCAGAACTCAGTCGTCTTTTCCTTCCATGGCTTCTGAGCCTAAAATATAAACTGCACAAGACAGAATCATGCCAATTTTTACAGGATCTGGACGAGTACATTAGTAGGTTGAATTGAGGGAGGTACTTCTGGAGAGAACAGATGTCTGCAGATCAGTATTTTTTCCAAAAGGAACTTAAACTTGAGCCATAAGCTCCTCTGCAGTATTTGGATCTTGTCTACCACCTTCACAGCTGAGGAGCCTGGCTCACTGCTGCAGCATTTCTGTCTGAAGTGGTAACATTCGGTTAACAAAAGATTAAGTCCCGAGTTATAGCCCAGCACAGGAAAATCACACCCACAACTAGGAGAACTGAGTCAACACTCTCTCACAACTCATGTCCTGCAATAAGATTGGTGCCAGGTGGTACCATGCCGCACTGCCAAACATGACCTCACGCTTGCACTCTAGAGAAAGAAAGCATAGGAAAATGTTCCTCAACACACTGTTAAGGAGAATGTCAAATGCTTCCCAAAACTGGTCTACTTAGGAATTCAGAGAACTGCTAACCAGCAGTTCACATCCAAACTTCAGACCATACCTGACAACAACCCATCAGGCTAGTTGTGAAGATGTAGAGAGAGACATGTCACAAACAGCATCCAAAAAGCCCTTCTTAGTTCTACCCTAGCACCTCAAATTACGAAACCAGGAAGTTTTTGGTTCCTTTTGTACACCTGTACCTGTATGATTACAGGAAAGAGACTGGTACACAAGAAAATAAGAGAAGGAAATTGTGCATTGTCCTCAGGTAGCGGCAAGATTGCCTACCTGACACACATGCAGCAGACCAAAAAAGATGATCTGAGCTGCAAATTTTTCTGAAAAAAATGAATATTAAAAAAAAAAAAAAAAAANAATTTAAAAAGATCCATTTTCCCAGTTAGTTATTCACTTGAAAAGGCTCTGTATGGCCTGGAAGACTATAAAAATACTTGCAGGTGTAACCAAATGACAAAAATAAATATGCTCCATTCACACTAGCCCTGTATCATGCAACCTCTCTGCTGAAGTTACTGGTATTTGGACTTTCTGTTAATGTTCCTTGTATATCAACAACCTGAGGACAAAACACTTTTATGTCTTAGAAGATTTATGTTTCACCTCCATTTGAAATGTATGCTGTACCAGTGTGTGCGACGCTTGGATGTTTTGAATGTGTGGAAACAGTAAGTAGGCATTTGCTAGCTGCGCTCTAGGTTCCTCTGGAGGAGATGTCAGAGTTCCCATTCCAAAAACCTGGCGTTAAAAAAAATAGTAGTCATGAAATCAACATCTAGCATTTCAGTTATCATAGTAACACACAAAACTGTTTTGTTAATAATAACAATATTTCCAAGAAACAGACTGGATTCTCACACTAGGTTCTTTCCTAAAAGACAATCTACAAAGTTCCAACATAGAAAGCAACTACACACATAAATGGCACTTGGGTATCTTCACTCACTCAGGTACTGCTACAAAACCAAAACAAACTTTCACTAGGATCAGGTTATCACAAAACTTCTCTTATTATTCTTCGGGCAATTACAATACATGATACAAATATTTGGCAATGGAGTAACTTCTAGAAAAACTTTGTTACTAGTGCAATTGCTATTGAATTCAAAGGCTTTTCCTTTAAAATTAAGTACTACAATTTTTTGTCATTTCAAAAAGCCTGCAGAACACTGCAAGATCTGCACACTGAACATTTTTAGTGCGTTCACACTCCACTCGACCAAGATTAGTTTATGACAGTGAGATGCAAGATAACAGGGTAAAAAAAAGTACCAACCACTAAAATTATTATAGGTTAAGAAAAATGCCTTGGGGTTTTTCACTTGTATGCAAAGATTATTTTTTCATTAAGGGAATAATACAACATGTTCTGTGTTCACTGAAGATCTCTGACTCCTGATAGAAAAAATATCAAAGGGAATATGCTTGCTTTTTTTTTTTTTTTTCCCCCTCTCTCTTACGGAGGCATTTACGAAGTACATTTCACTATGGTAGTACCACCTTCTCCAATTGGATGAATCTTCTGTACATACTCTTTCATAAATGTATTAGAAGCACTGAACGTGTTTCAAGGCTTTTGTGCACTCAGGAGCACTGTAACTGTGCATCAACCACTGAAGTTATTGCCTATTTTTGAAACTCTTAATTGGAGCTGCAATCATGGGCAGCTGCTGGTTGGTGAAACTGTCCATGAAAACCAGTCCATTACTGATTTCAGCTGCAGCCAAACAGAAGACAAACTGATTTTTCAGTGACACTTACAACTGTTTCTTTGCAACTTGCTGATAAAAGGCACTAGCTGAGCTGACTGGGCAATAAATCAAAGGGTCAAGAGTGCACGCAAGGAAAGGAAAGATGTCAAAAAAAGGTCAGTCTATAATGCACTCTTCTCTCATCCTTGATGAAATTGTTCCTGCCAAAAGTGGCATTACCTCTAATAAATGCAAGATAAATGTAACTTTTGTATTAAACCACATGTATCTAAACTGAACTTACTTGCACTCCACTTTAAGGAGCTTTGTTTTCCAGCACAGTATCAGAGTATGAGAATGGAATAGTTGGATGGTTGATTAAAGCTGCCATTGTTTTAAACCACTGGATTCAGAGACAGATTTTTCTTTAACAAATTAAGGAAAGCAAGGAATTTGGAGCATGTAACATCTTTTGTAAAAATAGGAAAAAAAAAAAAAAAATCAATGTTTGTTTAAATTCATTGATTAATGAGACAATAGACAGCTTTAATACACAACCACTACTTTGACTTACATATTAGAAGGGCCTAAACCTCTTACTCTGGTTGAAGTCCCAAACACATTTACATAAAATCCTGCAAAGTAGCTGAAAACTACATAAAATATTTCCTAAAAATGTTTTTCATGGCAAATGCATTCCAGTACAGTGCAGTCTAGACTACAGTACTAAATGAAACCAACTAGTAGTGACAGGACCATGATCTTTTAAGAATACATATACAAATACACTTAGTTTTACTACCACAATTAGCCCCACTATCAATAGTAATTTTTATCATATACACATGAGAGATCAAGAGACTAGCAAGATCTAGCAAAAACAGATGAATTGTAAACATTAATCTACATGATTTGTATCAAGAATTCAAAAAACTTTCAAAGTCTCTATGATCAAAATGCATGAAAATCACTTTTTAAAATACAAAAGCTTAAGTTAAATATAAGAGTAGTTACCTGATATGAAAGTAATCCATGAGATGAGGTATTTATAAATAATGAGCTTTCAATACTGCCTTCTTCTGTTGGCAGGAAGAGTACTCTGAAAGCAATTTTTCCCATTGCTGGAATCACCTGCAAGAGACCACAAAGAAGTTTCCTTGTTTGGTGCCACTGACCACATCTACCATTCAAGTCTCATGACCCAAGAGATATTTCTACGTGTACGTTCCTATCTGTACATCCCACTAAGCAGAACCTCAGCTCTGTGCAGCTTCATCTGTCCACAGCTCTTCACTCTTACTATGGAGAATAACTGAGACCATGCAACAACTCACCATATTATGGCTGGAGTTCCTCAGCTAATTCAGGTCTCATCAGTCAACTCCTTTTTGCACACGAAGTTAATTATGCAGCACCAAAAGCCTCTACATGCACAAAAATGCTTCTCCACATAGAGACAGCTATTACAAGGTGAATCAATCCTCACTGAGATAGAGTCAAATGAGCCAAAGATGAACTTGGGAAACACAATTAGTAACCCAATATGTCTAACTGAAAGAATATTGGCATTTAGGTCTGCATGTCTATTCATACCCATCCAGACATAGTAAAAACACAAATCAGATGAAAATATAATAAAAACCTTTTGCATGTCAGCAGAGGATAAAATCTGGGCTTCAACAAACTGAGATCATAGTGATTCAGTCTTAGTATGTGTTATATGTTATAGATCATTCAAAAAATCAGAGTTAAAATAATGTTCTTAGATTATATGGTAAATATGCTCATAATTGCAATGCGAAACACAGAAAGCATTTTACTGCTGGGTTGGGTTTTTTTGAAGACTATGAGTGATCATTCGAAAGACTGAAAATTCAAGGCTGTAAAAACACCCAGTGCCTGCAGATTACTGCATACTAATGTACAGAGCAGAGTAAGATTTAAACAGCCTCTTGAACACTGAAAAACTCCTTCTCTGTTACTGTAAACCACATTTCCTACTGTAGGTCTTGGATGTCTTCTCCCTTACCAGTCTAAATAGAAACAAGCAAAAAAACTGCAAGCAAGACAGGAAAAAAAGTTGGAGGTCCTAGAAAAAAGCACTAAGAGAAAACACAGAATGAAAAGCTTAAGCCAAAAGAAGCATGAAGGCCTGGCTCTTGGCCATTACATAGTTTCCAGAAGTACATCAACACTCACCCGACTATGAGTAGGAGACACATGAAACTGTCTAGTAGCTGTAAACACAGAATTCACTACAACTTCTCTATCTCTACTAGGGTTGTAGGCATGCAGCATTTTAGCTCTGGGTAGCCCCAGTAATCTAAAGGGAGGGAAAGAGAAAGAAATTATTCACTTTGTAAGCACAGTCAATGCACAAAAAGCAACAAACACAAATGACTAAAACGTGTTGATATGCAACAACTTCCTAGTTGTAACTCTTCTTTGGAAATGTGCCAAGCAAATTTTGCCCTTTTGTATACAAAGACAAATAAGTAACATCAGGATCTGAGAGGTGCACTTAGCCAAAACTCATTTGAGTCAGCAAGAGTTCAAAGCAAAAAAAACTAACAAACACACACTACCACAACCCTTATGAGACACAAAGTTTTGATCAAAAAAGTTTAAATAAAAGTCTTGTTGTATCAGCTAAAGCAACGATTCTGTTAAAACTTTTGGTTTAGCCAATACATCCTACAAACCAGGATCCTACGTGGTCATCCTGTGTACCCTTTGAAACATCCCTTTAACTCTCACAAGAACCATGGTTCTTTCTGGTTATCATTAAGGAATACTTTTTAACGTTTTCTAAGAGAGTAACTTCTATTTGGGAGAGAAAAAAAAAAAAGTATTCTATTCTTATGTATTGCCTGGGATTTTCTGGATTTTAATTTAAGTTAAAGGAAGCAACAAGTTTCCACTCTACTAAGAGGGCAATTTTTCAAGAAAGGAACAATCAGCATGAAAAGCTGATTTGATACTCATGCAAAATCATCTGAAATGTACTTAGAATGCATTGTGGTTCTCTATTCCCTTTTCTGCCTTCCTAGAACTATGTTGATTTTTATTTCCAAAGTACAGTTCCAACTCTGCACCAATTACCTACTGTTTGTCTTTTTTCAGATGATGGCATCATCTCAGCTAATGCTCTTTACCCAAACATAACCCAGTATAGCTGTGCCTCCCTACTTTGCTATTAGTCAAAATAAAACCATGTAGGATACTCACTGCATTCCAAAATGCAGAACTGATGGGTGAAAATGTAAGGCATTCCCATTCGGAGGCATCTTTGCCGAGAAGCTGACAAAAAAGGGAAAAGAAGCCACAATTAATATTTAGCAGGTATGATGCTACATATTGCATGGAAGGAAGACATGTTGCAGGCTCTGACTTTGTATTCTAAACACATTCTGTTCCCAAATCTTCTCATACATTCCTCTGGATGCCATAAGCCTGACCTTTTCAGAAGTTTTCCAGACAACAGCACACGCTGGAATACTTATGCCAATAAAAGCACAATTAGAGAATTATCCCATTTAGAGGCAATGCTGGCTTGGACAACCTCCATTCCTTACACATATCCCCTCAGTCATGCTGACACACTGCTTTATGAAGCTGCACAGTGAACTGCAGAAGAAACACAACTTGACATCCTGAGGAATGAAAACTATGTCACCATGGAGCAGATTCCCAGTCTCATCAATTCAACATTCACACAAGCACCAATAAGAGCACACCTGAGAGATGCATAGGTAGTGGAAGCCAGCATCAAAAGAGCTTGCCTAGCTGTGGCTTTAATGCCAAAGCCAACTCATTCATTATATGCGAAAGAGAGTGAAAAATCATGTGAAATACAAACATCATCATCTTTCCTTTGCCAACAACAAAATTCCCATCAGTTGCAGCACATTTTTAGCTTATTTCAGCATGAGTCAATACTCTTCAACAGAGTAGACAGAAATCCCAGGGTATACTTTCTCCAGTATACCTTGTCCTTCGCAAGTCCCAACAACCACAGTGGTGAAAAACAAGCCCAGCACTTGTTCATTCCATCCACAGACCCACTGTGATGCTGTTAAAACTTCCCCAGAAGCATGTTGGACAGCCAGAATCAGCTTCATCTTTACTGTATGATGCCAACAAGCATCCTAGCAAGGATGAGGCTGCAAAGGAACAGATGGACTGTGGTCTACTGAGTTATCCCTCTGCTTTGCATAATATGTGGTAGTACAGTCAACTGGTCACCAGTTTTAAAGTATAGTTCTATGACACTATACTTCTAATATATTAAAGCATCTACATCATTCTGATGTTGTATTCCAAACCAATAGAGACATCGTAATTTATCATCAGTCGGGAAAAATCAAGTTTATTATCATGAAACCCCACAGCTTTTATGGAAACACTTCTCAATTCAAAGCAGGAAACTCCCCAGTTGCTGTAGCAGGAGAAATACAATATATCCAGGTAGCATTTCTTGGGAGCTGCTGGAAAGTAAGAAAAGAACAAGACAATGCAGAACTACAAAGTGTGAGTGAATGACAGTGTCTGATAGTCTTTCCAACCTATCGTCTCTGCCCCAGCCAGCTCTTGCCAAGAAACACTGCAGCAAACAGCACCTTCTTACCCTTCCAGAAGTTAGCCTCAGAGCTCCATAAGGGAAGTGTGAGCAGTGTTGTTGAGCACACACAAATTAAAATTACTACTGCAGTAGAAGCCCCAGACACCTGGGAGAAGCACACTGCTTAAGAGTCCTCAGGTCCTTTTTTTATATGCATACACATATATAACAAAACAAAAGTTAAGCCAATGAAACTTATGCACTACAGGATCACCTTGAGCCCTATCACCACTTAAGCTTCTAAAAATCTTAAAAGGTACCAATGAAATACCTTTTCCTACCAGAAAAACCTTTACTGAGAAGGGCAAGAAGCTGAGTGCTCCTCTGTGCCAATTCATGTAATTGGAAGTAGCTCTGCAAGACTTACTAATCTTCCTTCTGGGAAGCTCTAGCAGCATCAGCTCTTTTCCTCTCAACCCACATTCTCTGCAATAGGTACCCAAAACACTGACTGGGTGCAAATCCAGCTGAGGATGTAGCAAGATGCATTTAATTTCGTACAGGTGAACAAGGTCATACTGTAGCATTGGTTCTTAAAAATGCATGGTATTACTGTTCAGTCAACAATAACAGCCAATCTTCTACTAATCAGAAGATCAGAAAAGCCCTGTGACTGCAGCCGCAGCTAGCAATATCCTGGGGCTGCAAACCCATTTCTTCTGAAGAAGGCAGCCTGGACCTGGGATGGCTGAAGCTAAGCCTCAGTGAATGAACTCTGTAGGCTCAAAGCTGACTCCTGAGCAAGGAGGTGATTTTAGAGCATCCCTGCACACTGCTTCCCAGCAGCCCCAGAAACAGGACAGTGGTTACAAGACACAGCTTCTGCTCTGCACCCCACGAAAGCCACCAAACTGCTCCAAACCTGGCCCCAAAAGCAGAACAGCCACATTCCTACTGGTGCTGTGCTCATAACCCTGACTGTTGGCCAGCTCCAGGGTGTCTGCACTGCTTATCAGTGGCCCCAAAGCAGCACAAAAAAAATAACTTCAGAGCTGAGTTTATTTAGTGTCAGGACTCCTGGAAAAACCCCACTGTTGGGTTTGGGTTTTTCCCCTCAAGGTCAAGCCAGAATAGTGGGAACAGGCAGAGGATCGTTCTGCCTACCTCACCTGAACAACAACAATACATTTTACAGCCCACCACTACAAAGAGAAAGCGACAGGCACATCTACATTAGGAGTGGACTTCACCAGTGTGTAACCTCAAGTCTCTTAAAGACAGCTGGAAGCTAGCAAAACATTCTTCTGCATCCCAGCTCTTCAAACAAAATTCAGCACACTCAGATCTCTGCAGGGGATCTAACATGGAAATAAATACCAAAGGCAATTTATTAAAACATTTAGAAGTTGAAGTCACATTTTAAACCAAACATTTACTTTCTTGGATGTTTTTTAAAAGAGCCTTGTCTCACTAACAGAATCACTTCAAATTATGCCAAAAGTTTACCCTTTGGCTGCAGACAACACGTCCACAAAAGTATACTGGTCATTTAATGGCATCTCTCTTTTCTCAAGCAGATCAGCTGAGCATTGACTTCTGAATAATAAATTTTGATACAGGTCGACTCTGCTGTTTCAAGGAACATTTTTAAGTACAAGTGAACAGAACCAGAAGGAAACAGAACAAACACAAGAAACTCATTTGAACAGTAATAACTCCATTTGTATTAAAAAAAAAGTGTAACTATCTCCATTATCACTTGGCAGCCCAACAATTCAATGCTCTTCCCCCTCTGCATCCTCACAATGTTTAAAAACATGGACACCCTGGATCATACTTCTCCAGGAAAAACAGATGAAACTTTGAGGAGGCAAGGGAGGGCTCCACATGGTCACCCAGGGCAGAAGGAACAATGGGGGACAGGTTTGTGGCAGTACAGAAAGGTTCGGTCCAAGAGACTGGCAGCTCTGGCATACTCCAGCTCCTCATCTTGATTCACTGAAAACACACAGCAGAAAGGGATAGGGTCTGAGCATGCAAACAATGCCCAGCACCAGGGATGCCTGCCAGGGAGTAAGGTGGATGTGGAGCATTCAACAAGGGGCTGAAGGGGAAGGTTGTGTAAGGAAGACTGGGAACACCAGGGAAGAGCAGGATGAAGGAAAGTCATACCACCTGTGCAAGCAGAAAAATGTGTAAGCCAGTAGTTTGTTGGGGGTAGGGTTTTTTTTTCTGTTTTGGTTTTGTTTATGTTTGTTTGGGGTTCTGTGTGACTGTGCGGTTTTGGTTGAGCTGTAAAATCTATATTGCCTCCACTGAGATGTCAAAGAGGTGCTTATGGCAGGGAAATAGGTGCTGGAGAAAATGGAGAAGTTCCAGCCTTTTTACAACACTTCCTTCTCCAGGCAAGGATACTCTGTAGTAGTATTGATATGGGACTAACAAAAGGGGATGCTAACACAGAGATGCTGAGACAGCTGTTAAACAACTAGTTGAAATTGTTTTGTCTTCACTACTTCTACTGTTCTGTTACTCTTTGATATAGTTAGTAAAAAGAGGTAAACAATCAGGTCAGCATAATTTTATGTATTTATTTACAGCCCCAGAATCTAGTATTTATATGCAATGTATATTACACACGTCTGTTTCAAGCGAGCAAATACCCTTTTATTTTTCCTAAAGTCCAGCAGAAAAAGATCTTTCTTCTTAAGAGATTTATTCATACTTTGCCATCCAAAATCACAAGAGAATTACTTCTCCTAAAAATCCAAAACAGAAGACCAAATCTACTCCAAAAAAAACAATTGTTAGTGTTTGTGTTGGGCTTTTTTGGCATTGCTGCAATTTTAAACATTCTTCTAACAAAACTCCAAAACTGAGTTAATTCATCTAAAAACACATTAAAACCCCTCACCAATCTCTAGAATGAGCTCCATCTGAACAGAAGCAAAGGGACACTGCCTGGAAACAAGTTTATCCCAGAATCCTTTTTCTTGTATAGCTCCTTCAAGTCTTCCTTGCATTTTTATTTCATTGTTTTGATTACTTTATATTATCCTAGGGTGCATGTTATCTGATGATTCAGACAGCAATGTCTGTAGCTGAGAATAATTACAATTGCTGCTTGGTGCCCTTCCTTTCTCAGTGCCCTTTGTTCTCAGTAGATGAAGAAAAAGCAAGTCAGGGGAAGGCATTTTATTGTCTGGCCTTTATGGTTGCAGGGCTTTCTAAGATGCAGCAGGGAAAAAAGGACTGGATTTTCTCATGCACAAGAAGTCCTTTTTGAATTAACCTCCTTAAGCAATAATATGTTATTTCTCAGTATATCAATAAAAGTAAAGTTTCACTTTTTTGGCATTTTGTCACTTTGTACATTCAGGGCAGGAATATCAATGAATGCACAAAACAAGGTTTTGAGATGTAAATGCATGTATTGTACAGGAAATCACAATTTTCCTGTGCAAACTGAAACTGAGAAATTAAATTTTAAAACTCTCATTTATTGACTAATTTTAGATTAATTCTTCTAGACTATGCCTGAGAAACAAAAAGCAGATGAAAAGGATGAGATTCATATGTAAGAACAATCAAACTAAAGTACTTTTCATAGTTCTGATTACAGCTGATGCAAAGAAACTATTTTAACAAATGAAAGTAGTGAGCTAAGAGGAAACTGATGTAGAAATAGAAAGAGCAGCTGGACCAAAGTCTTCTGCAGAGCTGGTACAAAGCTTTGTCACATTGCCCAGTCCCTCTATTCTTTCAACCTCCCATTTACCAAAAGGAAGTAGAAGTGCTAAGCAGCAGTTAAAAAGATTGAACTGCAGCTCCTGAAAGACATACAAACAGCTTTGAAAGCAGCACCTGAATAAATGTGGCTTCTGCGTGGCTTGCCATGGCCTCAGCCCTGACACACTCACCACTTCAGCTCCAGAGACTTAGAGGAATTCTGAAGCCCCACACCAACCTAAGACTCAGGTAATAACACATAAATCACTCAGTCTTTGTAGAATTTTTTTTTTTTTTTTTTTTTTTTTTTTTTTTTTTAAAAAAAAAAAAT
>WBNM01041643.1:11982-36346 GCA_013399055.1 Ramphastos sulfuratus
AAAGAAAGAAAATGTCCAGCATTTAAAAGAAGAAAAAATTGTGAATTTTAAACACTGGAAACCCAGAAGGCAAAAGACTCTGGTGCTTTTAGCACTGCATTGTTTAGGGGAGAGGGGGAGGACTGACTCACTACTTCTCAATGCTTGGGATTGGCAACCCATAGTTAGGAATTCACTTATATGCTTTACCAGGGAGCTGTGCTGCTTCTGGAAGAAGGCTGGTTGTCTTTATTTCCTCTGAACTGTGCTATATACCATAAGGGACTGACTGTGGAAAGCATGGAAGGCCAAAATGGTGTTACCCATCAGATAACACATATGCTGCATGTCTGCTGTGGCTATACGGATGAGACAATTTCTCTAAAAACAAATCCCATGATTTATAACCAAATTCATGGTTTAAGGAGGCTCACAGGTGTAGCAATTTTTTTTTTTTTAATTAGTTTCTAAAATTGGCAAAGTAACATATAGCCAAGAGCTGCCATTATCAAAGCCTTAATAGGCTGATACCTGATTTCACAACACAGGGCAATAAAAAGGTAGGTAGGTATGCTGAGCTCAATGTGTAAAGCATAAGCTGTGTAGCGTTGTTGCAAGGTGAACGCCACTTCTGGCTACAGAAGTCAAATTTGGTTGAAAAAAATATATAATATATAATTTAAAATATTTCTTTCTATTTTTGACAGAGTTGGCTTGATGACAGAATCACAGAAAGTTAAGAGATTGGAAGGGACCTTGAAAGATCATCTAGTCCAACATCTCCCCTGCCAGAGCAGGGTGGTAAACTCGAGTTTTAATTTTGTATTTCCAGTTTTATCACCTCTTTCAAAGCTGTTGGATGTCCTTCAGAAGCTGCAAAGTTTAATCTTCCTAACTACTGCTTGGCGCTTTTACTTTCCATTACTTTCATTCAGCCCCTCCTGCACTGCTCTCATCCAGCAAGTTGAGCAGCCTCCTCTGCTCCTCTCCTCTCACACCGGTGTTTCCCATGCCATTAGTTGTCTTTCTGAGTCACTTAACCTTCTCTTGCTGTCTGTGCTCCCTATTCCCATAAAATTCTGCAATAATGTTTACACCAACCCTTCACAGAACAGCTACCCAAGCCAGCAGTCCTTCAGTTTTATTACAAAACTACAACAAAATTGCAATGATCAAATGCACAGCACCTCACAGCATAGTGCTAATAAAGTTGCATTTCTCAATGGGATGTAAATGAAAAGACACAGATTAAAAAAAAAAAAAAAATTCTCCCTACCCTCACACCCAAACGGTATCCTTGAAAAACGTCCAGTAAAGATGTGCAGACCACAATAAAAAGTAAGACAAAACTCAAGAATAAACCTAGCAGAAAAAATGAGCACTGAGACACAAAGCCCTACAGCAAGCATCCTGGCGAAAAGGCTTTCTTCTCCAGATGTGCCTGTGGTTTGCACATTTAGCAGCAACAGTAACACAACAAAGAAAGTTTAACAGCAGAACGGAATTATTCCCCCCCCATAAAATGAGTCCTCAGATTCCGAATGACTGAAATTTGCACTAAGTTAAGAAATTAATTCACAATTATTTCAGTTCACTTGAAATTGTTCTCTGGAATCTTTTCATAGAAAATCTTTTAGCAACATGGATTTCAGGCAATAGCCAATGTTCTCTAGAAATGGTTCAGGGAAATGATATTGGTTTGGTTTTTTTTTGTTTGTTTTTTTTTTAATATATCTTGGATAGACAATCTGGCTAAGCAAAAATCAAAAGCAAGCAAAATCAAGATCTATAAACCCCTACGAACTACCAAGCACAGATCCAGGAGAACAATATACGAATCAGAGAACTTGGCATGCAAATCAGGTTCCCATGTGGCATAAGTTGAACCTGCAACTGCCTGTGGACATCAAAAAAAAAAAAGTCAGTCTTGTTTAAACTAGACTGAGAAGTATCCAACTTATTTATTTTGGATCAGTGTATGAGGCCCACTAGTTCAATGTACACATCAAACATTTCCTTCTGAAGCATCTCCACCTCTAGCAGCAAATCCCAAATATCCTGGCAAGCAGAACATCCACCTTCATTTTCCTTTCTGCTTCACATAATTTTAACAATTGCTTATTCATTTTGAAATATTTCGTAAGGTAATCTTTAAGTACTTAAGACAACAATAACTGCTCTGAAACAAAATCTTTAGTTTGTCTTTAAGCTTCTTTAAAAAAAAAATTAAACAGTAAAGAAGTCAGTAATCTTCTGTTAAACTCTTAAAATCACAGAAACAATACAGTTTATTCTTTTAAATTATTCCCAAAACAAAATTTAAAAGTCACTTGCCCAATAGAAACACACTTCTGGCTCCTTCAGGAGCCTTGGCGTTCTTTACATTTTATCTTGAATTACTCGGTCCTGGATTTCCAAGGTTATGAGAAAACACTTCATTACAAGTCTTTTTGAAGAATCCTTCTAGTTCATGAGTAGGCGAAATAAAACCATAAATCCCAAAGACACACAAAGCAATTAATGCTATTTTCTCCCCTCTTTTTAAACCTCAAAACTTCTTAGACAAATTCATTTTCAAGTAATTTGCTCAGCCTGTAATTGCCAAACTGTTTTCAAAAAGCCTAACAAACAAGCAAAAAGCAACCAAACAACTGAACACCTAACCCATTTAAAAAGCCTGCATAACCCAGGTTTGTTCTTTAACTCACAAATAATTTATGAAATGTTAACTTTGCTTATCTTACCTAACTAACAAGCGCTAAGAAAGGTAGTCAAGCCTGAAAGCACCCTGGCCTACCTGACACATGTAAATAAATGTCTGCTTTTTGAAGAAGGTTGGTCAACTCTCAGCTCAAAATCACTTTGAGAGGAGATACCAGACTCCACTCCTTTGAAAGGGCACATAATTTATCCAAGCTGCTACCCAGAGTCTCTAAACTGAAGATAAAACATTTTCAAGCGAAGATATGCTACTCTCAGCCTTTTTCAGACACTTTGAAAACACGAACCCTAGAGAAAGAGTGCACAGAGAAGTACCTACAAAAAGGCTTCCAGTGTCAGCACATTTGCCTTCTCCAGCTAAAAGCAAAGCATTACCTACAAGCCTTGTGCTGAAATATCACCAAAATGAACACCAAAATGTTCTATCCACTGTTTTC
This sequence comes from Ramphastos sulfuratus, assembly GCA_013399055.1. Classification (NCBI taxonomy): domain Eukaryota; kingdom Metazoa; phylum Chordata; class Aves; order Piciformes; family Ramphastidae; genus Ramphastos; species Ramphastos sulfuratus. The sequence goes on from WBNM01041643.1 coordinate 15,120, forward strand.
AAAGAGTTTTACTGAAAGCAACTTTCACAGCACAGCCCTCTGAAAGAGGTAGGATAAAAGAACCTTAAGAAGTGCAGACGACAGACCACAAACCCACCTGCCTTGTACCCAAGGAGAGTATACTTATTTTTACTAAGTATTTAATTCTGTCTTTACAACAGTCAAATTATAGCAGAAAATTTTATCAGAAAGAGTTGGTTTTAAGCACAATCCTGTGCTAACACAGTTAGGAAAATAAAAATGGGAGACAGGTATTCCAGAAGGAACAAATACCAGTTCTATTATACCTGCCTAAAACTAATTAATTCTCTTCAGAATTACTACGAACTTCTTTTTCTGTCCCTGCAGAGTGTCTACAGAACAATTAGAAGAGATCCAAGTGAAAAACAGACCTTGCTTTTCTAATGTGTCAACTGCAATTATGTTTTTAGCTGTCTCACATTCTTTTCATCAAGGACACGCAGTTTCACTCAAATCTCCCCAAGATAAAAAACAAATGGACAATTTATGCGACTTCAGCAGCAACCTCCCTTCAAGTGTTTCACATGTCAGGGCAATGCAGTATTTCTCTGAATCGGGGTATCTGGCTCCTGCCATGACAGAATGGGGAGGCACTGGCAGGAAGCACAGTGGGGCTGCAAAGCTCACAGCAATAGGAAGTTACATTCTTGTCAAGTATCATTGCACCCAACCATTTCCTTTCTCTGCTTACAGATGCAGTGAAAAACTTCCAACTTGACAAAAAACATTTTAAGTTAGAACAGTTAAGCAAAATGCATAAAAGTGTCCTGTGATTGCTGATAAGTTTGACCTGCTAAATAATTACAAGTGCTAATCTTCCTATGGGAGATTCCTTTTGCTGCTTCTGCATTAGCCCAAGCCTTCTATGGTTTGGATTTTTTGGGGTTTTTTATAATGCAAAGAATACAGGCCTGCAGGATGGCTAAGACACAGGTTTGCTTGGTAAATCTTAACAGCATACAGGATCCTTTACATTGAGCCCATTAAGTACTAAAAATTATCCCCCACAAAAAATAAACAAGCAAAACCAACAACAACCAACCAAAACAACACCAAAACAGGAAAAATAGCATTACCTAAAGTCAAAGATAAAAAATTACAAGAAAACTGAGATCTAGGACCTAAAGAAGTAATAATGATTATGTTTGCCTTCAATTCACTCTCTTTGGTCTGCAGAATGCACCTGATACCACCTACCCTAAAAAGATGCCACAGAGAAGCCAGCAAGTTCATGACTCAAAGCTGCAAAATTCAAGTTTGACACAATAGGGGAAAACATCAGCATGGACTTCACATTTCTTCTCCTTTGTGAATTTCAGCCCAAATATTTAAAACCAAAGTATAACAACTTTTGAGTATCAACTTTTAAGCACAGTAATTTACATATAAGCTTCTAACACCATTCCTTAAGCCTGCATATGAAGACAGACAGACAAAAAGGGTTCACTATGCAAAACTATACAAGTTGTCTACAGAGTAATTTACCGGATTGCTTCGCATACTGCAAATATGGAAAAGCAAACACCACAATATACAGTTTAGATGCATTAGGTGGAAAGCTATTTTAAAAGTGGTAAGACACCGGGCAAGTCCCTCTGGAAAATGTAACTACATGCACCTCTTTCAAAATTCTTTTACCAAGATACTTGCTTGAGTAACACACCAAGACTACCTTTCTCAGCGCTGTTTCAGTTTTATATAAGGAGAAAAAGTTTTACTGCTATTGAATGCCAGACTTATTAAAAACTTAATTCTCTAACAGATGAAGCTTCACCTAAAACTTTGAAGCACAGGCAAACTACCCAGAATTTTAGCTAGACATACTAACTTTCTAAGAATATCTATTTTTTCATGTCATTGAACAGCATTTTCACAAGCCACAATGTATGACTGTAAAAATATGATACAAAGAAATATAAATAGCAAGGCAACAGAGTCATCCTGTGTAGAGCATGGGAACAAAGTTTCTCTCCCACAACACAGGGGCCACTATCAAATCTTAAGGAAAGGTTAAAACATAAGTTACTAACAAAACAGCCAAACACCAGCTTCAGGCCAGAACCAACACCTCCATCACAGAAGCATCACTCTCTTGTTCATGTTTTCCACTCCTCCCAGCTGGGATATATTCTATCCTCTTTAGTCCCTCTCAAAATGTTGTGGTGTCACTTAGTGAAGCTCCCCCCGCCCCAGAGCAGTAACCTACTATATTTAGGTCACTTTACAGATACGATATATAGATTTAATTGTTAGACAGGATATGTGTTTACTCCAGACAAATACAGAACTTAATCCTTATGAAGAAGCTTTTAAAATACAATAGCAACTTTTACAAAATTGGAGAACTTTACTGTTAATTCACTTTTTATTAAGTGATTGTGCTGTGCATTTTCATCTTTGTGTACATGCTTCAATAGCACAGTCATGCATAACTACTCTCCAACTAAAAGCTTTTCTTTTCCAACTCCCCATACAAAATCAGTTACGCTCCTAAGTACATGCCCTCTTGGAGGCAGAAAGGGGGCGTCCTCCACAGCATCAGATAATTTCCAGTTCCTCACCTAAAGCCGGCAAACCCCCACGGTGTCAGGACACGGTACAGATGGCCTGCTGAATTCCCCCAGCTGCCTCTTTTGTGAAGAGCAGCTTGCTGCACTCGCCTGTCTTGTGTCACTCAGCGTTCTGGGTTGCGGTATGCATAATGGAAAGACAGCTCCGTGATTCAGTGCTATTAATAAAAGGAACCACTCACACTGTGTATTTGTGACCTACTCCTAAGTACCACCACATATTTGTGCTTCATTAGATGACGTTGTTTTAAAACACAGATATGCAAAAGTTTATATCAGAAAGTTCAAACTGGCAAAATTTTGAAAATTTTGGCATTACCACGATTAGTACTTACAATGCTCACTGCAGAAATTACCAAGCCCTCACAAAACATTTGGGATCTGTTGAAGTCAATGTATAGCATTTGCCACCTTCTGACAAACAAAATGCTGCAACTTTCTGCTACTAAACAAAATAGAAATGTATGAAACACACCCTGTTTCACAGGTTTATTAACAAAATGTCTACCATGAAAGAAACCCTCAGGTATGTTATGGTTGGCATGTTAAGCTCTAGAGCTCTGATTTCTAGCAAGGGGCTCCTTGAGCCAAGGAGTTAACATTCGTTTCCTTCAGCAGAATAGCTGGGGGTTGGGGGAAGGAAGAAGAGAAAAACAAGTTGAAAAAGACAGCAGGAAGTCAGCTTTTATTTTCTATCAATTAAGCTATTTGCAATGAAGTACTACATTAAGACTCCATGTCCTCTAGAATCTTTCGTTTTCTCCTTTATTTCAAAGCCAAGAAGCTAACTGGAGTTCACCAACTTGAAATTGTCACCTGTGAAACTAAGGGTAAAGGATCAACAATACTATTTTTAGTTTCTCAAGAGCCTCAAACCAGAGATGTGCTTCCGCTACAATAAAGGATAGGCTCTGCTCCTGCATTAATTAATCTATTTGACACAGAGTTTCTAAAGCTGCCCGTGAGAGGAAGAGCTCCTTCAAGCAGGCCAAAGGTCTCTCTGCAGCACAAAGGTTTATCTATTTGAGCTTGTATGTATGTATGTTTCTCGCTGCTCCCTCCTCCACAAGATAACAAGCAAATAAAATGTCATGGTCCCACATGGGACCCACCAGAGTTGCACGAAGTCCCACTGAAGCCAGTGGACCTTCTCATGGGCAGAGGAGCAGACGGAGTAGGCTGGGAATGGAGAGCTCTGTCCCTTCCTACAGGCACATACGCATGAGCGGACAGACATGAGAGCTAAGTGCACGAGAGCAAGCACCACAAAGTGCACTCAATCTCTGAATGGGCTTCTTGTCACTCCACAGCAATATTTCACACTGAAAATAGGCAACAAGGCTTTGTAGAGCACACCTCTCTTCCAGAATGGAAGATGTATCTTTTGGCAAAAACAGGGAACAGAGAAGCATTAGGTGCTGCTCTAAACCATGGCGAGCAGTAGGTAACACATGGACATTTGCAGTTTCCACAAGGTCATGTTTTCAACACCTCATCTTACCTTTCCACAGCTTGTAAAATTTAAGTGGATAGAGGGGAAAATAAAAAAAGGTGCAAGTGTTCAAATCCAGTGCCACTGTATTTGCATCCAGCATAACCCAACCTCTATGTCAGACCTTGCAATAAAGCCATGCCAGACACAGGATAATTTGCAGTTCCCCAGGTCCTAAACAGAATTGCTCAGTTTGGGAACAAAAGCAAAGGTGGTCTCCATCTTAAAATCTGGAAGCACAGCATTCTTTATGGCTGGGCACTGCCTTCCCTGTCTGCACAGCAAGCATTTCAGTAACTACTGCAGGAACAAACCATCCACCAAAACCACCGACCTCTGCTTCAATGGCCATAAGGCATTAACAACTGGTTTTATTTACAAGGAGAGGGGGAAAAAAGAATATCGAAGCAAGACTGGAAGCATGGGGACCAGGACAGGGTGGGGGCGGTGTTTGTTTTAAAGCAACTACCCACATCTGTGGGATCAGCTACATTATCCCAGCAACAGTGGGAATGCTCACAAAGGCCAGAAATGTCCCCTTTTCAAAAGGGCAGTTTAAATGCTGCAGAAACTGGGTCAGTAACAGGCCACAGAAATACCTAAGCAGGCAGCAGGCACCTCATGGGTTGTAGGCAGCAGGCTTGCAGCAAAGGACTCAAATAAAAGACAGAACACACCAAGACAGAAATCAGACAATAGCTATTGAAGAAAGGCAGTTAATAGCAACAAAGCACGTAAAGCACGGGTCAAGGAGTCGGTCAAGTACAGGCCCTTCAACTCCCTACCCTCACTCCAGTTGCCAGGAATCACGATTTAGACACAAACCATGGCACACAGCACTAGCACGCAAGCACAAAAACTAAGCAGGCATCTTAAATCCACAGAACAATGAGGAACTGCAAAACTTATTCTACAATACTACACAGCTGTTCGCTTCCCAAAGGCAGTGCAGTGCCTCCCATTATTACAATCTCATCTAAAAAAATCCCACGAATCACACAATTTATGCTTATATATAGTTAACACGTTCATCACCCCTGTGTGCAGGTCTTTACTGTGCGTATGTTTACAGATGTGTTTATTTCAGAGACCTTAATTTTAAAGTGTCAAACAACAACTTCAGTCTTTAGGACAATCTAATTCAGCACACACACAATAATGTTAAGTAGGCAAAATGTAAGAGGTGACAATGTCACTAGTGAGGTCTGGCCTGCTGGCTGCCTTGTACCCTGTGTGACAGCTGACATTAAACAAGAGTACAGCAGGACTGTTGATGCTTCTGCCAGTGGTGGGGAGGGGAGGCTTGATTCCATTTTGCACATATCTTTAAAATGATTTTACATATGTGGAAGTGGCAGTCACACAAAGTGCAAGTCGGTATGAATCAGTCACTCCCTCCTTTCATTTCACTTTCCTTCTGCTATTATGTATCTTTCATCATTAGATTGCAATCTGCTGTTGTCCCTCAGCAGTTCTATATATCACTTGAGATAAGCAAGCTTTCATTTTTCCATTCCTATCATTATCTTTGTTCATGTTCAATTTTTTAACATCAGGGGCATCTTTTTTTTTTCTCCTTTCTTTTTATTTTTCTTCACAATCTTTAGTCATTTTTCCTCGTTACCATACTTCCTCCCCACCTCTGTGGTAATTACATCCCACCCTTCCCTCACTGCCAAATTCTAGCCCAGACAGGTTCAGCACTTCACTTGAGTGATATCTGGCACTGCATTAGGTAAGGTGTCTCACCAGCACCATGTGCAATTCAGTGGCTGGCGTGCCTCTGTCCTCAGCCAGAAGACCACGCATGAATGGAGGAGTCCTGTTCCAGTAGTGCTTGGCCTTAACCAACATGCTGCTCTGAGCATCAGAAAGCAGGACCAGGCCAAAGAGAAGCACTCTATGCACTGAAGCAGATGGGAGCTTGTTACACTTCTGTAAGCAACAGCTCCCCAAGGTAGGTCTGGTGACTGCGTGGGTGCCCTTCAACTCTGCAGCACAAATTCTTGCAGCACCCAAGGTGCAGACTGCCAACCACAGCCACTGCCCCAGAACAAGACTGAGACCAGGCATCGCAAGCCTCTGAACTTGTATGAAAACCCAAGTGGGCAGGCCAAGCTTACTGTGCAAGTCAGCAATGCTGGGGTCTGAAAAAGTTACTGCAGCTTCACCTGCTGTCTTAGCCTCTGTGGCAAGGAGAAACTGCAGGTCACAGAGGAAGCGGCAGACAGGAGAGCTTGAGGGGATGCAAGCACTCTGAGCCTGCCACTCCCTCTCGGTCTGAGAAGACTAGGAGAAATAGGCTGCTCCTGAGGGCAGTTCAAAGCTGCCGAATTAAACTCCTTCACCATTCTCTGGTGAAAACTCTCTCTCACTGCAGGAGCTGGAAGTGACCAGTCTTTCAACAACTATAGCTTTGTCTTAAAACCACTCTCCTACCATTGCCCAGGTGCCCAGCAACGGAGCTTCTCCACAGCCAATATCACATACCAATAGGTGAAGGTGAATCCTACCCGTGTCCAAGGGCCAGGGCCAGGTCACCAGGCAAGCAAACACTGCCTGGCTGCTGTCCTTACAACTCTTCTGCTAACACTGCAATATGAAGATGGGTTTCGAATGGAGTGAAACGTACCAACGGACTTCACCTGCCCATAAAATGGCCAGCCTGTAACAGGTGAGTAACTAACAGCGTTTTACATTTTCCCCACCAAGAAAAGCCTTAAGAAGACGGTGCACGTTGCTCTAGCACTTGGACAAAGAGCAGCAAGAGGGTCTAAGAGCCTTAAAAAAACACCACGTGTGTTTTCAATAACTTATGGCAACTGCACCTCTCTTCCAAGCACACTGCAGCAATGGAGTTGAAAGGCAGCAAAATATACAGGAATCTCAAGATCCTGGAAACCATACAAAGGAATCCTCCTTGTAAATACTACAAAAACAATCATGCATCTGTTTTTTCTCTTTCCAGCGCTAAACACATCACACTGAGACTATTGGCTCAAAGTCAAGCAAGTGTCTAAAGTCCTTCTTTGTTCCAAGCGTATTCCCAACAGCAGCACAACGCACTGCTCCAACAAACGTGCATCAGTGTCCTAAATGCCAGATGGCATTCGAGCACATACAGATGCATTCATATGGCCCAGTTTTGGTTTGATACATGACAGCTGAAGCCATTTCTGTTCTCACTGATAAGAAACAAATACGTACAGCTGAAAGACTGCAAAGAGCCCTGAGCCCACCAAACCCTGCTGGAGCTCTCCTCAAGTGCTCACAGGTTAAAGAGCACCAGCAAGAAGCAGGATCCCAGGTGGCTTTTTTGCTTAATTTTGATTAATTGAAGTAGCTCCCCAGGAAAGGTCAAGACCTCAGTAAACCAATAAACTCACAAAAAACCACTAAGCATTACCATTTGGATCCACCACTCACCAAATGCTGTCAGCTCTGAAAGACGCACGCAGGAGCTTATGGCAACACTTGCAATGACAGAAAGTGGTCTTCTAAAGCTTCTATATATAGTGTCTATATAGCAATCCCATTTTGGACCCTCTTAGGACCAGCAAAAGCTTTTCAAGCATAAATTCACAGAATGTCAGGGGCTAGAAGGGACCTCAAAAGATCATCTAGTCCAATGCCCCTGCCAGAGCAGGATCACCTGTACCAGATCACACAGGAACGTGTCCAGGCAGTTTTTGAGTATCTTGAGAGGGAGACTCAACAACCCCTCTGGGCAGCCTGTTCCAGTGTTCTGTCATTCTCACAGTGAAAAAAAAATCCTCCTCATGTTTAAATGAAACTTCCTGTGCCTCAGCTTCCACCCATTGCCCCTTGGTCTGTCATCAGGCATCACTGAGAAGAGCCTGGCTCCATCCTTCTGGCACTCACCCTTTACATATTTGTAAACATTGATGAGGTCACCTCTCAGTCTCCTCTCCTCCAAGCCAAAGAGCCCCAGCTCCCTCAGTCTCTCCTCGTAAGAAAGATGTTCCATTGCCTTAATCATCTTTGTGGCTCTGCACTGCACTCTCTCAAGCAGCTCCCTGTCCTTTTTTGAACTGAGGGGTCCAGAACTGGACACAGTACTCCAGATGTGGCCTCACCAGGGCAAGGAGAGGGGCAGGAGAACCTCTCTCGACGTACTAGCCACAGCCCTTCTAATACACCCCAGAATGGCATTGCCCCTCCTGGCCACAAAAGTACATTGCTGGCTTGTGGTCAACCTCCCATTAACTAGGACCCCCAGATTCTTTTCATCTTCCCTGTCTTCCAACAGGTCAGTCCCCAACCTATATTGACACCTGGGCTTATTCTTTCCCAGGTGCAAGACTCTACACGCGCCCTTGTTGAATTTCATTAAATTTCTCCCTGCTCAACCCTCCAGCCTGTCCAAGTCTCCCTGAATGGCAGCACAGCCTTCTGGTGTGTCAGCCACTCCACCCAATTTGGTGTCATCAGCAAACCTGCTGACAGTGAACTCTGTGCCCTCATCCAGGTCATTGATACACTGAACAGAACTGGTCCCAGTACTGACCCCTGTGGGACCCCACTCATCCCACAGGTGACTGGGAGAAGCCTTCCAGTAAATCAGGAGCAGAAATAGGGCTGTAAGAACATGGCAGCCTTCAAGGGGCACAGAGAAGAACCAAGAACAGTAAGACAAGAAAGATTATTAACTTTCTATTAGATCAGGTATCAGCATTCACACTTGACTAAAGAGAGCTGGGAAATTCCCACTTAGGATATAAATGTATGTGCCACCAACAAGGCAGATAGCAGCAGAAATTAAGCCAATTATAAACCAGTCATTTATCTCCTTATCTTCTTTGCAAACCAGAGACCATTTAATTAGATTTTTTTTTTTTGAGACAGAAGTGCAGAGAAATGTGACAGCAGAATCATTCAGGTTCCTGAAACTATTATCAAACATTCTGCAGTGTGTCAAATTATCATCCTACTGTATATAAATTGTCATCTGGGATTAAACCATGACCATCTCCAAAGGTCAGACCAGTTTCAAATCTCAGGACTGCAAAGGAAATGAGGTCTTCTATAATGCAAGCTCAGATACATTACTGCAAGTGTCACCATCCAATCATCCAAAAAACAGTTCCTAGGCTTGAAAAAAAAGTTAGGTTTTTTTTTCCTATTTCTCACATTTCTCTAAGGAGCATGCTGTTGCAAACATTTATAACAAAACTTTCTTGCTCAGAAAGCCCAGCTTCTCACTGAAACAACAAACCCATGAACCACAGTCAGCATGGTCCATGTTTTCAACAGCACTGAACATGAGACATCATCTTAACCTTCTCACTTTTGCTTCCAGGTCCTTACAATTTTATGTGTTTTCACAAAGGTTTGAAGTAGAAGTTGGCTTTTAACAGGAACTTACAAAAAGCATTATTATGCACTTCAGATTTCATCATTTTGACATCTGTGGAGTTCTGGTATCCAGGTGGGCAAGATGGCAAACCACTGACTGGAGCTCACAACGTACTGCAACACTATCCTAAGGCACACCAGGCTACCAGAAGATGAGAACTTCATGAGAAACCAGTACCAGAGAGATACTTCTCACCCTTGGAAAACATTTTCCCACCTCTCTCCTTTTCCTTATAATTCTGATCAAAGAAAACAAACAAACAAACAACAACAAAAAAAACTAACAACACACACCAACCAAAACAACTTCTTCATGGTGATTGTTTTCAACTGAGAAAATTCCTATATTTAAAATTTATATAAATCTACTTGTTCTACAGAGAACAAGGTCTGATTTGTATATACATAAAATATACCAAGCTGTCCTTGTCTAATTATGTCTTTGTTGCACTTTCTACAAGTTACTAAGACATACAAAAAAACAAGGGCAGTTTATCTGCACACCACTTTAGGGGGCAAAGAGAGGTGGAGAGGAAGATAGGATGACTATTCACACAGTCAGCTTTGCCTTCCTGTCTTCCTTATCTCAGGTGGCAGCCTGGAAGTAACACAGAATGGTGGACCCCTGAGAGTACAAGCAGACAAATTATTCACACTGACCAAGTTTCTCCTAGGCGATTCAAGTAAAACTCTTCTACAAATATAAAGCAAATGCATGCAATGAGCACTCAGAACTCTGCAAAGGAGTTAATACACACTCTTCTGTGAAAAGGGGAGTTGATCGTTCTACAATCAATAGCACAAAGAAAAAGTGCTTTCCCAAAGTGGATACTGAAGAAAGTGGATACAAAAGTATGTTTAAGACAACATAACCAAGATGTTTCTCTAAACCTAGGCCTACTGAACTGAAAGGGGTACAAATGGGCTATTTACTTTGTTTTTTCTGTCCATGTTTTACTTAAGTTACTATGGCTTTGGCTAACTTCAAAATCACTGGAAAGGCTCCTTCACCCAATTGCCTGTGCACTCAGAACCACTGCCATGGCAGGAGCACAGCTGTTCCAGAGCACATTTCTTACCCAAATAAAAATATGTGAGGCATTATAAGCTAGGTCTGTGCTACCTTAAAGTCTCTAGAAAGACAAGAGGCAAGTAACAGCATTGCCTGCAAGACTTTATTACATTGCATCGTATAGAAAGTCACCTGAAATCTATTTGGCTTATAAAAAATTAAAGCCCATGTGCTGTGGCTAATGATTCACAAGTGGACTGAAAATTCCTGAAAGTGAGCAAACTGTTGTTTTCAGGTTTTCTATTTTACCACAATTTGCCAATCTTCAACAGCAGAAAAACTACAAAGCCAGACACCTATAGAGTATCAACTTGAAATTTTTTTGAGATTAGTATGTTATTCCAGAGTCTGTAATTTAAATGCATAATAGTAAAATTACTGCAAATTAAGCCTTCTTAAGAGCAATGAAGATGCAGCTATAAGTAAAAACAATTTATTAAAAATAGATGTCTAGATATAAAGCTAAATCTTGTGGCCCACTGCCCACAAATCTGATTAGCCTGGGATTGACACACATTTAAAATTTATTATTAGTGTATTTAAATGTAAAAGTAGAAGCATAAGAAAAGAGTTTCTATTCTGAACCACTTTTATAATATAAGTACTATGTCTGGCCTTAAGAGGACACCAAGTTTACGATGATTAGGGCAAGGAAAAACATGCCGCAGCAGCTCTTTGCTTCTGCTTTCCTTTTTTCCCCTCTCTTCTCTATACACACACACACAAAAAAAAATGTCCTAACATCCCCTTTTTCAAAACAAGGCAAGTTAAGTTTATCAAGAAAAATGCCAAGTTCCAGAGCAGACATGCAAAACCCTCTCAGCACACAGCTGCTTAGCATTAAGAGCCGACCCTTCCCATGTGTTTTCTGAATGACTATTTCAACAGCCAGTGCCACCATAAGGCCTGTCTCTGCTCCCATATAGCTTAGCAGCCAGTACTGAAACACAGAACAAGAAACAAGACAACGTATGCCTTTGTCCCACCTGCTCAGATCAGGATTGTCCTAACTCTGAAGACTACATATTCTGAGTGGACTCTGCCCAAAAACATAGGGCTACAGGGTTTTACTAAAAACCTGGAGGAAAAAAAAGTTCAGACCCCACACAATAGACGATGTATGTGCGTGCCTTCAACTTTCCAAACAGGGGTGCAGGCACATCATCAACTACCTCCAAAGCCATCACATTGATAAACTTACTCCATCCTCCCCCTACCCAAAATCCATTCATTTGACAAAGCATTACTCCCAACATAAAAGATATTCTCTCAGCCCACACTTGCACAGGTAAACCTGCTCATCTATCTCACCAACGGTGTGCAGAGCAATAGAATTAGCTGGATGCCTCTCCCGTTCCTCTCATGCTGCAGTTGATACAGGAACAGAGAGTCAGCCTTGGCAAGAGTGCCACCATGTAACCACCCACCCCAACAGGTCTGAGGAAAGAGCAAGAAAACACCACAAATTTGGATCAGAGCCGCACTGAGACACCAGCGGGCTTCCCTGGGAGCAGCACAGCAGGGATGCTGTCCTGCAGGTCTCAGGTCTGGCAACCATCCAGTAGAGCAGGAGGAAGAGACTGAGGGAGCACCTTCATGCCCATTTTCTTGCTGCCACAGAAAGCAATAGTGAAACCAGAGAACAATCACAGGTAAATGCTAACCTGGCAAAAATAAAACAAAGTACTTTTAATCTAGAGAAGTTTTCTGATATAACCTGTAGGGCTGCACAAGGCAGGGGACAGCACTGAGGCAACAGAAAGGGCAGGACAGTCTCTTCCTCTTGCAGTACAGAAACTACCACTGTTTCAGGCATGGCCTGGACAGAAACAAAGAAGAAAGTAGGTATGCCATAAAAGGTATGCAAGAGATCCGCAGAAGAGACAGAAAGTGGAAAATGAAAGTAAAGAAATTATTAATAGAAGAAAAGAAATATAAAGGACACTAACATTTAAAGCACAGTTTATTTGTCCATTTAAAACAAGTCAATACATGTGAGAAAGTTTACTCCTGTAGTATGTAACCACAAATACAGCTTTTTCACATACACTAATCTCTGTGCAAACAGCAACCTTACAGCCCCAGCTGGGAGGAGACTCTCACTGCTTGCTATTTTTACCAGTATAGAAACTGGGGTAAAGACAGCCTGTGTGGCTTTCCAAGGCAGTGGAAGCCATGTGAAAGCACAAGTGTCAATTCTCAATTACCACATCAAGATTGGCTTCATTTTGCGAAGTCTCATTTACGGATAATAATCTGAAAGTCCATTTTAGATCAGTGTACGAGCTGAAATACAGATCAAATAGTCAATGAACTGACCGTGGGCTTCCTCCAGCCCAAGTGGGCTCACAACGGCAAGGGAGATACTCAAAGTGAGGCTTGGCATGGCTCTGGGCAACCTGATCTAACTGAGAATGCCCCTGTTTAGTGCAGAGTGGGTTGGACTAGATGACCTTTGGAGGTCCCTTCCAATCCAGACCAATTCTATGATTCTATGACATTTTTCACTGTGAGCAAACAAGGCTTTGACAATTACGAGAATTACAGTCGAAGAGTAATTAAATCTGGCCACACATTACCTTTAAAATATTTCAGTTAAGGTCACCTAGGACCTACAGTAAGGACAAAAGCTTGTCAGCTCTTTGCAAAATGCAGGAAGATTGCCTTGTTTGCCTTTCACTCCAGAGCCTAGAAAGCCATAGCATCGGTTCCTCAGTCTGGTGTGAAACTCAGTACAGTTGGCAGAGGTCTCTGCTCTCGCTTCAGAAACTTAGAAAGAAAGAAATGCGTCGTTGACTCATTTGCTGGCACACAGTACCAGTATGCAATGTCCCATGAAAAAACTAAACAGTTTTTTTTTTTTACTCCCGGTATAAGCAGATAAGCAACACAATTTTGCAGAAGGACCAGTATTTTGGAAGAAACAACACACAGAGGGCACAGCTGTCCCCAACAGCATTTAATACAAAGTTCAGCAAGGCAAAGTTCAACGGTGAATCAATTACAACACATAAAACAGAGATAAACAATCAGAGCAGCAAGAGTTCAGCCTGCCACCCTACCTGTGCCTGGCAGAAGTGTAAGGAAGGACAAGAAGAGTAATAGTGGCAGTTCTTTCCAAAACAATCTGTTTCACCCACAAGACATTCTACAACTTTGCTATCTATCTTCTAGCAATTTTCATCAGTAAGATTTTTTTATTCTAGCTTCACATTATCCTGTTTCCTACAGGTGTTTTCTTCGGCATTTTCATGCAAGTGTAACAGATAGGTGTGTGCATCTCTTTTACACTCTGCTACTTCTAAGGATTATATAAAGCACACACAGTTTCTTTAGGCAGCCAGTAAAACTTAAAATTAGTAGTCCCTTGGTAATTTGATGAAATTGTGTTTAGTTTTGATTATGATAAAACAGCAGTGGGTTATCAATTAAAAAACAAACCAAAACAACGCTTTACCAAGACTGAAGCAAGTACGACCCAGAAAAAAAACCACTACTCTGTGCATACTGTAGAAGTATGGTATAGAATCACAGAATGGTAGAGGTTGGAAGTAGCCTCAAAAAAATCAAGTTCAACCCTCTTCCAGAGCAGGATCACCTAGAGCAGGTCACACAGGAATGCATCCAGGCAGGTTTTCAAGTGCATTAACAGTAATTAAAAAGGTTTTCCCAAAAAATGCAACTTTTTTTTTAATACAAACATGAATCTCTTCTTTTGTTAAAAAAAAAAAAAAAAAGAAAAAACCAACACCACCAACACAACCACCTTTAAAAACAATTTAAAGCTAAAACCTATAAAATTGCATATCCTAGGAAATGTCTTGATGTATTTTTTAAAATACTTTTAGGAAGTGAGCTTCCTGACAATTTAAAATAATCAGTAGTACTCTATACAAGCTCAGGTTGAAAGTAATGTTTTAGAAGGGTTCTGTTCAAACAGTTTAAATGCTCACTGACACTATCGAATCTACCTTTCACTTTTTTACTTGGAAATACTTTCTCAATGGATAGTCAGTTTGACTTTATAAAGGATATTTTAAAAGTAAATATAAACGATGTAGGGTTTTTTAAATATTTGGATATTTCTTCTGGCATGAAATCAAAGATTACTCTTTTTAGTAAAAAACAAACAAAAAACCAAAACAAAAAAAAAAAAAAAAAAACCAGGGAAAAAAATCCCATTGAAAAATAAATCAGTAACAATCTTTCTTTTCCTGGCTTAGCTACCACCCAAGCTACTGAACTGTTACACGGGCATACCACCAGTTCTATGCCATTACTTTCCAAGAACTGGACTGTCACAAATTATGGAACTAAACCACAAGTTTTCTTGAAGGATGAGTCACCTCTGAAGTGTCTTAATTGTCTATCCATAGCATCGGATTTATCTGTGCCTCCTGACTGGAAATGAGAGGAAATTGTGGCCAGTGAGAAACTGCTACATACAATCTCACAACATGAGGAAGGCTTTCTCCCCAGTCACTCTGGACTTTTCCTGAAGTAAATAACTGCATCTATTAAATATCTGTTAAAGCCCTAAGTAACTTTACAGTCTGTACACCTTAACTGCTTTGCTGTCTCTCAGGAAGCTAGGAAGCTATTACCTTCCAATTTCGCTGCCAAACTCGGATCACTATTTCACAGACACACAAAAAATCACAGGATTAAGAGTAATCCCACTCAGCAGTCAGGAGAGGTTAAAGAGCTGGGCACCACCTGTCACTCCTTAGGCTGCAGTATCACCCTAGCAAGAATCCACTGGAAGCTGATACCATCTACTGCCCCAAGGACCTCCAGTCCATGGGGTCAAACATCCTACTAGTGATCAAAGGCAAAGTTCAATAGAAATGCTTGACTGAGCTAAATACAACACACTGATAATTCTCCTGGCAGCTGATACCTATCAACTCAAAGCAAAATACATTCTGTCACAGGTTAAGGCTAGAAAATGTCCTCCCACTCACTAATTATATACCATACTCACAGCACTGCATGGCTTTCCTTTCCTGTGGACTACTACTGCACATCACATATTAAGAGTACATGCTCCATGCACACCTTGAATACAGCAGTTTAGTCTTTTAACATGTCACCTGGGGAACTGGATCCTCAAAGACCTTTCACTAGAAGTTTGCAAAATCAAGGATTAAGAATGTCATACATGTGAAAGTTTATTTTGCTTTGGTAGTCCAATGTCTGCTTCCTTGAAGGTTAAAAGCTAAAAATGTTGATAGCATTATTTGTGCACATTACCTAACAGTATTGTCCTTTAACTTGTGCCAGATTTCTGCATTTGACTCATTCTGCTGTTCTAGCAAAAGCATAATATAAAAAAAACAAGCACCTGAAACCTCGAAGTTTGCTGCTGCCAGCTGAGGCAAACAGTCACCAGCATAAAGGAAAAACAAAACAAAAACCCCAAACAACAATACAACTTTCAGTTAAGATCTGTCACTGACTTTCAACTAACAAAACTTCCTGAATCAAAGCTGTTCTGGAAAGCATCTTGTTACTGCCGACTTTGAAATTTAAGAAACAGCGTTTTAAAGACCAAAGCTTTTTTGATAGGCTAGTCCAAATATGCATGGTTTGAGTACTGTCAAACTCTGGGGCCTGAAGCAGTACATCCAGCAACCCAAGTATCTACTGCTCAGCATTTCTTTTTCCAGAGTCTGATCCAGGGAGACACAAAACAGCAGAAACCAGCTTGTGGTTAGCATCCAAGCAATCACAAAGGCAAGAATCCTAGACCTGAAATTAAGTAGTTGCTAATTAGTTTCTGTTCTTTCAGGGCAGCTGAAAAACCATAGACCTCCAAATCAACCATTTTTCATTCACCTCTCAAATAGCTCCTTACAAAAACTGCAATTTTGACCATGTCTTTTTACTTCCATGAAAACTTCTGTATTTGCTAAAGTTAAGCCTAAGGCAGAAATACTTAGGTAATAATAATCCATCCCTCTCGTGCACTGGCCACAAAAATCAACAGCAAACCAAGAAGCCCACCCCAAACGCAAGCTCTTGTGACATACAAATTCAGTTAACAGAATGTTGTTTGTTTGTTTTTTTTTCCAGGCAGGCTAGCAAGCTCTCAAGGGATCCCATCAACTCAGAATTAAAAACTGATTAAAATTATTCTGGGAAGAGACTTTCTCCTTTATGGCCCAAGATGCTGAACTCTCTCTACTTTCTTCATCTCTGGGGAATACATTGAACTCTCTATCTCCATTAACTTCTGTTCATAGGTCTACTTTAAGGTGCTTTGCTTCTAGGAGCTTCATATCAAATTTCAGTAGCTTTAGCTGATTTCCCCAGGGCACACTGGCAGACAATGAGATGGAGATGCTGCAAGCTCCCAGGTTTTGCTGCTACAGGAAAAGGAAATCCTCATGATTTCACCATATAGTAACATAAGCCAAGGGAATGAAAATTAATCTGGAAAGAAACTAATAAATTCTAGTCTTCCTAACATACTTTTGCTACACCTTCTTCATAAAATCCACATTCCTTCAGTATACAGAGCACACACAGATCAATGTTTACACATGGCACCAAACAAGAACAGCTTAAAAGATGCACAAAACCTGTGCCTGTTTAGGCAATCTTCCTGCAGCACTTCAATATGACAATGGAAGGATGTTTCAATCCATGCGACTGAACCTTACAAACTTCATTTTCAGAAAATGGTTCATCTTTGGAAATGAGTAATTGCTAGAAAAATCTTTAAGCACTTGAATGACAACAAAAAAAAGGAGACTAGCTACTCTTTCCTATTTCCTATATGAGTCTTAAGAAGTATTTATCTTTCAACAATATTTTTATTATTGCCATAGTAGCCACTTACTCCATCCACCTCCAGAGAAAAATTGACAGGTGGAGGTGTGGGGTTTTTTTCCCTTCAAAAAACTACAACTCTCTGCCTGCTAGCAAAAATCTCAGAAACCACCATAAGCACAGCATTTGAAACTCCTATCTTCTGGCTACCTCTCAATAAAAAAAAGCATTCTTACACACACAGTGGAAACTTTTCACCAAGTCCACAGTAGTCCCCATCCAAAAAATCAGAAAGTTCTGTATTTGTGCAGGGAAAACATCAACTTTCAATAGTTTACCCCTCTCTTCACAGGTGAAGGAGTTAAAAAAAAATCTCCAAGCAGGTAGGAATTGGAGGACACAGGTAAGCACAAACCATCAACACCAGCTGTCTGAGGCAGCAGTAAGTCTCTCATCCTGCTTCTACACTATCTTTGTCCTTCCCATGGATATGGGGCACAGGAAGCCCTAATGCAGATCTGTGTTTGGATGGCTCCTGACAGGGCAAAAAGGGGCAAAAGCTGCACAAAGAAGCATTGCAGTGCAGGACAGACACATCATAACCATCCCTTTCCTGTCCTTACGCTTACCCCTTCCACCAGATCCTAGCAAGGCTTCTGTTTTGTCAAACCCAAGCTAAGGGCAAAGACAGGAGATAAATGAGAAAGTCATTTCTGGCTACCTGCAGTCATCAGAGCACACTGGTGTTACACGTGTTTATTTCAAGTCTTGTGATCTTTCTGGTTGGCATGGCACTAAGAGCCGTACCCACATTAACACATACCGAAGGAAGGAAGTGTTTGACTGGTAGATGTCCAAGCATTTTAATCTGGATGCTCAGAGGAAACAATGTGTGTTTAAAAAATAATCTGTGATACTATTTGCTCAATCCATAAAAACAGAGGAGGCCTGATACTAGCAGAAACAGCAGAACTGAGGCTACGGTTCTTCAGAGCTTTATGATTTGTCTGATTTTAAGAAATAAAGCAGGACATCCATTGTTCCACAAGATTATGTCAATAAACCTTTGGCTTTACATTTTTACCTTTCTCCCCACCTTAGTGTGCACTAAGACTCTTAGACTACTTCCATTAGCCACTTTTGGAACAGAAAATTACACTCACATTTAAAGAAATTAATTACAAATTATAAAGTAGAATTAATAAACAGACTTTTTTTGTGTAAAAGCAATGAAAAGCTAACACAGCTAACACAATGAAAAGCCACAAGTAATGTAAATCTAATATGCAGTAGAAAAAAAAAAAAATCTTTTTAGTACTCTGTCCAATTACACTTCAGTATTTCCTAAAGCAAAACCCACCACAAGCTTCAATAACCTTGTATTCTTCCAAGTTTTGCTTACCTTTGCTCCTGTGGATGCTCTTCCACATCCTCCTCTGAATCAGCCTGACAAACAGAAAAAGTACTTTGTAAGAATCTCAGAACTGCAACAGGAGTATGTACCAACTGGACATAGGTACCATTTTTAACTCCCCCAAAGATGGACTTTCGTGTGACTTGCTTGAAACACAAACTCAGAAATCCAAAATTCCTACAGTGATTCTTTGTGATCCACGTAAGGTGGATGACCCTGGCCACGAATCCCATCTGAAGTTTCAGCTCATTCTGCCAAGATAAATGGCAACTTAATGTGGCTACTCCATTACTTTTTTTTCCTCAAATATTGACTGAACGGACTCATTTTCCATTTATACAAGTGCGTTTATACAGAATTCTGCTCACATACAATTTCAATTTGAACATATCAATTGTCCTCAAACTACAGGAAGACTATTTCCTCCACCTTCAAATTATCTGCCTCCTTGTCAGCAAATTTCATTAGCTAGTATCTGAGAAAATAAGTTGCAAAATGCCCTGAAATTCAGCTCACACAGTAAAGGCAAAGTACTGCATTCCAATGAAAGGGCAAGATCTCAAACTCAGATCTTATCTGTGATCGCAGAAATTACAGAAATTGGAAAAAGACAACACATTAAATGACTTCTTAGCTCAACTGCTGGTCCAAGATAATTTTTGAGACATGCAGCTAAACTGTGCCAGCTTGCAACTCACAACCACTCTGAGCTGTCTACAGAAATGAACACAAGCATTGGTTCAACGAACTCCCCGCAGGAAATCCACTTAAAACTAGCAGGTAGCTACTTTGAATTGGCCAAGACCTCCAGGAAAGCTTTAGGTACAACTCAAAATGGAGCATGCTACAGCCACCCAACCTGCACTGATGAAACCACGATTAACATTTTTGAGGAAGAGGTCAGAATTTTCTGCCAGGAACACCCAGTAAGTTTTCCTAGTTATTGCTTCCGCACATAATGATTCCACAGACTCTAGCAACAAAAAGGAAGGAAAAAAAACCCAAACCCCACCATTTGAAATTAAAAGGATGCTCTTTCCACCACCCCTCCTACACATTTCCAATGCAAGTGCATCATGGCATAGGCCCCAAGTCAACAGCTTTGACTCTAGCTCCTATTTTCACTACACACTGCAGGGAGAGGGAGGTGTGCGTGGTGGAATCAAATCACCTGCACAAATAGTAACTCATTTACCAAATGGGACAGATAGCAGGATTTCTGAAGACCTGAGCTTCATAAAGGGGGGATACAATACAACCACACTAAGGCAACGAATATGGTTAATTAGTACAGCTAAAAATTACATTATGGGTAATATTATTACAGATCTTGTAAAGAGCTACCAGATGCCTCTGACTTCAATCTTTTGCCACAAGCAGCTGATCAAACAGAAGCAGCACAGCCTTCGTCATAGCATAACCAAATCTGTAACAAGACTGACAGGGAAGTACAAGTTAATTTGAGGACTTGACAGTCTTCCTGTAGACCTGCTCTTAAAGAGAGGTTGGAGACAGTGATAATTGTCAGGATCTACAGCTTATCACACAGCTCTTCAGC
Source organism: Ramphastos sulfuratus (assembly GCA_013399055.1). Lineage (NCBI taxonomy): Eukaryota > Metazoa > Chordata > Aves > Piciformes > Ramphastidae > Ramphastos > Ramphastos sulfuratus. The sequence goes on from WBNM01041643.1 coordinate 35,397, forward strand.
ACAGATCAACCTACCCACCTAGAGGTCCTAGAACCTGGCCTTCAACAGAGCTAAGCCTTCCTGTTAAGAGTCCACCAGTACAGCACAATACAAACCCATCATCTGTTTTCCAGCTTCTCCAGACTACTTTTATACTTCCAGAACCTCAGTACAATAGATACCAAGTAGAATTAGAGGACTCATCCACCTTCTCCAGAAAAAACTGTTCTGCCACAAGAGGCTGACAAGCTATCCTCATTTTAAATGCCTTAACACCTGCCAGGCATCAGAAACCTGGGATTGTGTCATTACGGTGTTCATTTTTAACACTAGCTATCTTACCACTTCTCTTCTTCAGTTTTTCTCAAGCAATCTACAGCGCAGTCTCAACACTGTCTCAACTGTGCAAGGAAACAAACAAAAGAAAAATAGCCCTTGACTGAAAGCACGCACATAAAGGCCTCTGTCCAGGTTTCTCCTATCTTCTCTTCTCTGTATGCTGTACACTTATACTGAGGATTTAATAAATAAATAAACAACTAAAGAATACTTTCCTCAAACCATCATATCATCACACAAGCACTACAGTGGAATAGGAGAGGAAGTGAACAACTCCTGAAGCCGAAACAGAGGTCCCAGCAGAAAAAAAATTCCCTTCTGCTAAACCTCATCCTGAATATCACCAGGTGCTTATCTTGTGCTAGAAAGCCCCTGAAAGTGCCCCTCTCATGTCACACAAGTCATGAGAGCCTGGGCTGACAGCTTCTGCATAATCTGCATGGACAACCAGCCATGAGTACTATCAGCACCATCCAGAAGCTCAGCTAGGAGGCTAGAGGAGCCTTTTAACAGCCCAAAGAGCAACAAAATTCCCACCCCAAGTCTGTCTCAGGCTTTCACACAAATTGTGTGCCTTCAGACAAACCCTGCTTTGAAGTAGGTGACTTGGTACTGTCGGGGAGGGGTAATTA
>WBNM01041650.1:5329-15880 GCA_013399055.1 Ramphastos sulfuratus
GTTTGAAACTGAATATAGGTTGGCCATAAGGAAGAATTTTTTTACAATGGGAGTGGTGAAATACTGGAACAGGTTGCCCAGGGTTGTGGTTTAGGCCCCGTCCCTGGAGACATTCAAGATCAGACTCGATGTAGCCCTGGGCAGCCTGCTGTAGTTAGAGGTGTCCCTGATGACTGCAGAGGGGTTGGGCAAGATGACATTTGAGGGTCCTTTCCAACCCAATGCAATCTGTGAACCTGCATAACTTTGCCCTGGTTCCTGCCACACTCCTCCAGTCCCTCGCTGGTGGGGCTGAGGGAGCACTTGTGTAGAATCTGCTGGCCCAGGTGGAGCAGCATCACTCAGCTCTAGCAGATTGATTTGTGGCAGCCTCTTCTTTGCTGGAGTTCATCCAGGCACACAGATCCCCCCAGGTCCCCAGCTGTGGCTGTCGAATGGCCTGATTCATAGAATCATTTTGGTTGGAAAAGACCAAAAAACTCCAATCATGATCTTACTCTGCCACATCCCTCAGCACCACATCCCTCTGTCTTTTAAACACCTTCAGGTGTGGGGATTCAACCATCTCCACAGGGAGACTGTTCCAGCATTGGAGAACCCTTCTAGTGAAGAAGATTCTTCTTACATCCAACCTAAACCTCCCCTAATGCACCTTGGGGCTATTTCTTCATGTCCTAAATATGCTAGAGAGGATTCCACAGGCTGTCAGGTGAATGCAAGGGCAAACCCTCTAGCTGGGACTGGAATTGTGCAGGGAATCTGAGGGAAAAGGTCCATACCTCCCATGGTTGTGGGAGCAGAAAAGACTGAGCTGGAGAAGTAGATGGCTATGCTTTGTTAAAACCCCACTTACTCACTGTCTTCAAAATATTGTCAGTTTGTTGAATTATTAAGGATATCATTATAGAATCATAGAGTTGTTTTGGCTGGAAAAGACCTCTAAGATCATCGAGTCTAACTGTCAACATAAAACCTCCATGGCTCTTAAACCATGTCCTGATGTGCCATGTCCACATGTTTCTCCAACACCTCCAGTGATGGTGACTCCACCATCTCCCTGGGCAGCCTGTTCCAATGCCTGACCACTCTTTCAGTGAAGAAGTGTTTTGTAGAATCCAATCTAAACCTCCCCTGGCACAATTTCAGGCCGTTTCCTCTCACTCTAGCACCTGATACTAGAGAGAAGAGACCAACTCCCATTTTCCCATTTCACTCCAGCCTGGAGTTGTAGAGAGCAATGAGGTCTCCCCTCAAACATCTCTCCACACTAAACATCTACGGTTCCCTAAGCCATTCCTCATAAGACTGGCTCTTCAGGCCCTTCACCAGCTTTGTTCCCCTTCTCTGAACACACTCCAGTGCCTCAATGTCTTTCTTGTAATGAGGGGCCCAAAACTGAACACACTATTGGAGGTGCAGCCTCATATTCTTATGCCTGAAAGAAAATTCCTGTCAGCAGCAGTCTGAATGTCTGGAATAAGCCCTGATTTATGATAGCTGAGTCCTTTGCTTTGGCTTCAGACTAATAGTGACAATTCTTGCACAGCTGTGTGGTTTTGGCTGCTCTTTACCCCAATGAAACAATCTCTGGTATGCTGATGATACTAAACTGGGGTGGGTGGTTGACATCCCATAGGCTGTGCTGTATCCAATGAGACCTGGGGAGGCTGGAGAGCTGGGAGAAGGTAAACCTCATGAAGTTCAATAAAGACAAGTACAGGACCCTGCACGTGGGGAGAAATAACAGCAGGCACCAGTACAAGTTAGGGCTTGCCCTGCTAGAAAGCAGCTCCACGGAGAAAGAGCTTAGAGACCTGGTGGAGAGCAAGTTCTGCATNCCTTCCAACCTCTAACATTTTGTGATTCTGTGATTGATTTTTTAGACAGTCTAACTTAAAATACTGATCACAGTAACAGGTGCCTTCTGGAGGGCTTGTTACCCTGCTGTAGGCCAAGTTACCTGCTTTTCTGAATTGCTGACTTAATTCTAATTTGGAGGTTAAGATTTTGCAGGGAGAGCAATGCATGCGCAGGAGTCTTGTGGCTATAGGGAACTGGGAATGTGAGAGAGCATAATGCATCCAGAAACTTGGCTGCTAATCTCAACTGCTTTAACAATTAAACTTCCTGGAGCTGAGGGCAGAAGTTCTGCCTATTACAGTTGCAGGGCTTAAGAGCTGTGTCAATTGTCTCTTTCTGCTGGATGTTTTAGGAAGTAAAGGCTTTTCCTGCGTGGGACAGTACAACGTGACCAAGTTCTGAGCCAAGGCCAGAGTTCTGTCATTAGGGAAAAAGCAAGGTCTTTGGGAAAAGGTAATCCCTTTAATTACATCCATATTAACTGGGGAATGGGAAAATCTTCTCTCTTTAATTGCAGTCTACACTAAATCAAGTCAAGCCTAGTTAAACCTGGGAAACTTGGCCTGTTTTGCTTTCTGCTAGATGAAGGAGGAAGGCAAACAGCATGTGCATCTTAATGCACATGGGTTTTATTGTGTTGTTGTAATGCACATTTTATGTTATCATTTTAAGAAGTCAGTCATAAGCTTTGGAGATAATAAAATGTGTGGAACTCAAGATTACCCCCAAACTAGGGGCGTGGAGGTATAAATATCAGGTCTACTATAGTGACTATAATGGACTTTGCTGTAATGCTCTGTGTTTAGCACTACTAATATCTTTGGGCAGCTTAACTTAGAATAATTAGACAGTGCACCTGTAGATTAATTAAATCTGTATGTCATAGCTACCAGATGGTCTTTTGCTACTGAAATCATATTAATCGTAGCTGCATTACTGCTTTCTAAAGCTTAAATGTGGGAAGGAAAATGGGAATTACCTTGCGCTGCTGGAAGCACAGAAACCCAGTGCTGGAAGCAGTGAGCATGCTTGGGGAATCCCCACTTCACTCCAACCTCCTTTCAGGGAGTTGTAGGGAGGAATGAGATCTCCCCTTAACCTCCTTTTCTCCTGACTGCTCAACCCCAGGTCCCTCAGCTGCTCTTCACCAGCCCTGCTCTCCAGCCCCTTCTCCAGCTTTGTTGCCCTTCTCTGGATCTGCTCCAGCACCTCAGTGTCTTTCTTGTAGTGAGGGGCCCAAAACTGAACCCAGTATTTGAGGTGCAGCCAGTGCTGAGTACAGGGGGACAATCACTTCCCTACTCTTGCTGGCCACACTACTCCTGATACAGGTCAGGATGCTGCTGGCCTTCTTGGCCACCTGAGCACACTGCTGGCTCATCTTCAGTCAGCTGTCAATCAGCACCCTGAGGTCCCTTTCCAACTGGCTGCTTTCCAGCCACTCTGCCTCAAGCCTGTAGCATTCATGGGGTTTTGTGACCCAAGCAGGACCTGGCACTTGGCCTTGTTGAACCTCATACAACTGATCTCAGCCCATCGATCCAGCCTAGCCAGATATCCCCTTGCAGCCTTCCTACCCTCAAGCAGATCAACACTCCCACTCAGTTTTGGGAATTCCCAAGAATGCATTTAAAGCCTGATACTTATGAAGGAGGAATTACTCTGTGACTTGGAAGTGACTGTAAGTACTACAAGGTGTAATTTTTACAACCAACTTAGTAATGTATTACAATGAATTGAAGAAAGAGGCCAAAGATGTATTTGCCTTTAGAAGGCACTGTGTGACTGTGAGTAATTCTAGGTGAACTGATGGGGGAGAATGCATTTGTACTTCTGAAACATTCATTTTTACTGGTGTAGATGAAAATACAGTTACTTTTGAGTCTGTTATCAGCTTAGAAGGGAATCCTTCCAGGCAAAGAGGCAAGTTCTTTGTATACACCTGTTAGTAGTGAGGCTTCTGTACTGTAAATAACACAGGAAATACTACTGGTGTAAATAATAGAGTGTGAGTGTGATGAGGAGAAAGCAACAATCCTGAATCCAAGGCAGGGTATGGTACCCTACTGTACCACTGCAATTCCTGAATTCAGGAATACAGTTTAGGCCAAATAGGAGTTTTGAAATGCTAATTATGTTTTACATTTGACTTCCTTTTCATTGGATTTCTTACTTTCTTGGGCCTTACTTCACCTCAGCCTTGCTTAGAATCATAGAATCATGGAATCGTAGAATGGTAAGGTTGGAAGGGACCTCAAGGATCATCTATTTCCAACCTCCCACTAGTACAGCTCACTCAAGGCCTNCCACCTCTGCAGCCTGTCCAGGTCCCTCTGGATGGATCCCTGCCCTCTAGCAAGTCGACTGTGCCACGCAGCTTGGTGTCATCTGCAAACTTGCTGAGGGTGCATTCAATTCCTCTGTCCATGGCACTTCTTAATAGAATATCCAGCTATATGTCCTTGTCTGTTCTGAGGCTGCTCAAAGAGAGCTGTCATCAGCTCCCTTGCTGTCTCCTGCAGACAGCTTTCATGCTGAGATCTCTGCTGGCTGAAATTTCAGCAGGAAAGTAATTTATCTGGTATGTTTCCCAGTGTTGATCTTGATTGTCTTTTTTTCATCATAAATCAAAATAATAGAAAGCATCACTGATAGTGACAGCTCTTCCAGTTTGTGGGTTGTTGGTGGTGATTTTTTTTCCCCTGAACTGGCTTGTAGGCTGCAAAGAGTAGAAATGGGTTCTGAAATTCATGCCTTGTAGTCTTCTGTAATAAAATAAGAGATAAGAAAAGCTGATTGCTTTGAGAACTCCATCATTTAGGAGGTGCCTGACTCACAGAACTGATTACTGTTTTGCCCTGTGTACACTTGCCTAAAGCAAGGGCAGTGAATGAATATGTTAATTTCACAGGTTCACAGATTGCATTGGGTTGGAAGGGACGCTCAAAGGTCATCTTGTACAACTTCCCTGCATTCAGCATGGACACCTCCAGCTAGAGCAGGCTGCCCAGGGTCACAGTGAGTCTGATCTTGAATGTCTCCAGGGACAGGGCCTCAACCATATTCCTGGGCAACCTGTTCCAGTATTTCATGACTCTCACTGTAAAGAACTTCTTCTCCTTATGTCCAACCTAAATCTGCCCTGCTCCAGTTTCAAACCATTGCCCCTTTTGCTATCACCACAGGCCCTTCTAAACAGTTCCTTTCCCAGCCTTTCTGTAAGTTGCCTTCAGATATTGAAATGCAGCTCTAAGGTCTCCCTGAAGGCTGAACAGCCTCAGTTCTTTCAGCTTTTCCAGCTTGGGACAGATTGATTATATTTTCCTTACTGTGGTACATGAAAACTGGAATCTAATTTATTTACTGGAAGTGGTGACAGCTCAATATGTGACAGGGACATGTGCTGTAATGGGAGGCTGCTACCGTGAAGCGCATCAGTAGTTTATAGACTGGGGAAGTAGCTCCTCCCAGAGAGGAAGACTGCTTTATAACGAGATGGTGTCCCCATCCTAACAGTGATTTCCTGCAGCCTGGACGCCAGAGGGTGCTAGAAGAACGACTGCAGCATTGAGACCTCGGTATTTAAAACTCAGCAGACCAGAAAAGTGTTTGGGCTGTGCTGCACAAATCCCTTGGCTCACCCAGCTCGCTGTAACACAGCCACCACCCAGGACCTGTGGCCGCGCTTCCTGCGTGGCCATGGCTTTAAGAAAGCAGCAAGAAGTTGTCCTGTGAACGTAGAATCATAGCATGATTTAGGTTGGAAGGGACCTCAAAGATCATCCAGTTCCAACCCCCTCCCACAGGCAGGGACACTTCCCACTAGCACAGGTCACTCAAGGCCTCGTCCAACCTGGCCTTGAACACCTCCAGGGAGGGAGCAGCCACAGCCTCCCTGGGCAACCTGTGCCAGTGCCTCACCACCCTCACTGTAAAGAACTTCCTCCTAGCATCCAGCCTAAATCTCCCCTCTGCCAGTTTAAACCCATTGCCTCTTGTCCTGTCATTACAAGACCTTGTCAATCAATAGTCCCTCCCCAGCCTCCCTGTAGCCCCCTTCAGATACTGGAAGGCTACTCTAAGGTCTTCTGGAAGCCTTCTCTTCTCCAGGCTGCAGAGCCCCAACTCTTGTAGCCTGTCCTCAGAGCAGAGCTGCTGCAGCCCTCTGAGTATCTTCATGGCCCCCTCTGGACTTGCTCCAACAGTTCCATGTCGTTCTTGTGTTGGGGGCTCCAGAACTGTACACAGTACATCCCTTCTGACAGTGGAAATGACCACCAGAGTGTTTTCCTTGCAAGAAAATGTCATGGTAGGATCTTCATGGTGGAAGGAGAGAACCTGTTCCATGGAGAGGGTTTGCCTAGAATACTGTACCTAGGCCAAAGGCCTGTTTGGTGCTACCCCCACTAGGGGCTCACATCATCTTCTGGGTAATTAACAGTAGAACAAGATGGAATGGCCTCAAGCTGCAACAGGGCAGGTTTAGACTGGACATTAGGAAAATAATTTTCACTGAAAGAGTGGTCAGGCATTGGAATGGGTCAGAGCTTCATCTGGGGGAGCAGGTGCCTGGTAAAGTGCCAACACTGTCTTCTAGATTGACCCAATAGAGAAAGTGGAGCCCACAGTGTTTATCCATGGGTAGGAAGCAGCTTATTTTTGCTACAGATGCTATGTGTTGTACACTTCTGCGATGGCAGCACCAGTCAAATCCCATTGTTATTCTGCTTTTGTGTTCTGGCATCTCTGCACTATTCTGGTAATAAAAAGAAGCTCTGGAGTAAATGAGAGGAAGTTCTGCAGCTGTGACACTAAAAGACTTGGAAGTTTTAGTTTATTGAAAAAGCATTGGCTACTGCCAGACATTTTTCATAGAATCATGGCATGGTTTGGGTAGGAAGGGACCTTAAACATCACCTAATTCCAACTCCCCTCCCATGGGCACCTCCTACTAGACCAGGTTGCTCAAAGCCTCATCCTACCTGGCCTTGACCACTTCCAGGCTTGGATCCTTCACAGCTTCTCTGGGCAACCTGTTCCAGTGCTTCACCACTCTTCAGCCATTATCCCTCATCCTGTCACTCCATGCCTTTGTAAAACATCCCTTTCCATCTCTTCTGTAGCCCACTTCAAATACTGGAAGGCTGCTCTAGGCTCTTCCCACAGCCTTCTCTTCCCTAGACTGAATAACTCCAACTCTCAGCCTGTCTTCACAGAATCACAGAAACATTCAGGTTGGATAGACTCCCGGGATCACCAATTCCAACTGATATCCCTACTCTACAAGGTGCACCCTAAATCATACCCCCAAGCACCAGACCCAAATGACCTTTACACACATCCAGGGTAGATAACTTACCCAACCCTGAAGAGGTGCTCCAGTCACTTTTTCCTTTCCACAAAAATAAGAAGAGAGCAGCTCATAACTTCCTAAATAGATGCTGAGTATCCCAAATAATAAAACTGTTCTGTCAGAGAATCTGCTATACAGACATGCTTCAAGGATACATTGTTCTATGTGAAGACTGCTTCAGGGTTTTGTTCTCTTTAACTAGTGGCTGTTAGTGAGCAAAGATATAGTTTGAGAGGAGCAGGAGTCATACAAACCTCCTGCGCTTATTTACCCCTCAAGCAGCTGCCGAATCTCCAGTGGTTTCTGTTCCATAATCATAGAATCATAGAATNGAAGGTTTTATTTTGCTTACTGCTAGCAAAGGAGGCCAAGCGTTGTCCAGCTAGGGAAGGTGAGTACTGCAGTATTTACACAAAGATTCTGGATTAAAAGGAGAGACTCTGAGTCTTTTGGAAACCCTGTACTTGTAGTCTAACAAATGCTCGTGGCCCTTCCTCTGATACAAGCCAGCTGTAGCTCTGTGTGTAAACAGCATTCTCCTGCTCTGAGTGTTGCCAACCACAAAGCAACAGGCTGTAAATTTTACTGTTCTCTTTTCACCTGACTTGTGTGCCTTCCCTACTACTGATCATCACTCTGACTTTTACCTCTCGTCCCGTTCCTGTTGAAAGCAGGGACTGTTGAGAACAGGGACTGGCAGTGGATTGCATACGTGCCCAATGACCATGAAGAAGCAGGCCAGAGAGGTCATGGTGCAGCTTTTAGTGTCTGTGGAAAGTCTTATTGTAAAAACTTGGAACTCATGAGGGAAAATGGTACTTTTCTTGGCAGTAGTTCATTTGGATTAGCTATGCACTGTATTTTGAGAAGTGATTCAGAAAGCAAGCATAGAGTCTTCATTTTTTCAGTATTTCATTAATGACTTTACAAAGTATTCCTGAAGAGAGGAGGTTATCTTTAATGGGAGAGGTGATTCTGCCACTCTGCTTTGCTCTGCTGAGACCTCACCTGCAGTAGTCTGTCCAGCTCTGGGGCCCCCGATGCAAGAAGCACATGGACCTGCTGAAACAAATCCAGAGGAAGGCCACCAAGATGATCAGAGGGCTGGAGCACCTCTCCTGTGAAAACAGGCTGAAAAGATTGGAGCTGTTCAGCCTGGAGGAGAGAAGGATCGAGGGGGACCTTAGAGCTACATTTCAGTATCTGAAGGGGACCTACAGGAAGGCTGGGGAAGGACTGTTTAGAAGGGCCTGTGGTGACGGATGAGGAGCAATGGTTTGAAACTGGAGCAGTGTAATTTAGTTTGCACATAAGGAGGAAGTTCTTTACAATGAGAGTGGTGAAATACAGTAACAGATTGAGGCCCTGTCCCGAATACATTCAAGATCAGACTCGCTCTGGCCCTGGGCAGTCTGCTCCAGTTGGAGGTGTCCCTGCTGACTGCAGGGGGAGTTGGACAAGATGATCTTTGGGGGTCCCTTCCAATGCAATCCGTGAATCTGTGAGGGGTCTCAAAGGTTCATAGCTGGGATCAGCAGGAGTAACGCTTCAGAGCTGGTGTGTGTCTTGTCCCACACAGCAATAGAATGGGTCAGGTCACGACCAACTTCCCCTCTTGTGACATTGTGACTGAGTTTAGCTGATTTTTCTCCTCACATCCCTCTTTCTCCTGAGAAGTTTATCCTCTGCTTTCCTCCTACATTTTGCACCGATGTTTCTTTCATGCCTTGACAGTTGTCTGGCACACACAGACTGATACTGGCTGAAGGCTGTGCACCCTCTCCCAGTTACAGGTCTCTTCTGAGATAAACAAGGCAAGCAAAACTCTAGCTTATCTAATGTACAATCAAGTTGAGGTAAAACTAATTTCCCAAATAATTTCCAAAGTTTTCCTTGGGTTTTGCTTTTACAGCAGTTGTAGAGTGTATTTTTTGAACAGTTGTGTTGAATTTCATAGCAGGGAAAACTGTTTTGCTGCCAAGTGGTTCTTAGCATGATCTGTACTGATGTTGGAGAGGAGAGTGAGTCCAACTTTCTGCAGTTCAGGGCACATCTGCACACAGAGTGACTGATTCTAGCAGTGAGAAGACTGATAAGGAAAGGCACTGTGAAGAACTGGGCTGCAGACCAAGGGCACTGCTGAATCTCGTGTGCCACATTGAGGTGCAGTAAGTCAGTGGTGGTACCTGCAGAGAGGAGGGGACAGGACAGGTGACCCTGAACTGACCAACAAGGGATCCCACCCCATGATCACAGGATCACAGGATGTCAGGGGTTAGAAGGGACCCAAAGAGATCATTGAGTCCAACCCCCCTGCCAGAGCAGGACCAGACAATTTGTCTTAGGTCACACAGGAACGCATCCAGACAGGCCTTGAAAGGCTCCAGAGAAGGAGACTCCACAACCTCTCTGGGGAGCCTGTGCCAGTGCTCTGTGACCCTTCCAGCAATGAAGTTCCCTCTTGTGTTGTGCTGGAACCTCCTGTGCTGCAGCTTATATCCATTGCTCCTTGTCCTATCCCAGGGAGCAAGTGAGCAGAGCCTGTGCCCCCCTTCCTGACCCCCAGCCCTCAGATATTTATAAACATTTATGAAANCAAGCCACTTTTTCAGTGGCTGATATCTGAGAATAACTCTGTCTATTCAGCCTTCAATCCTGATCCATGAGTTCCTGAATCCAGTTTCAGAATCCTGCTCTCAATCTTGTTTCCATCTGCCACTGACTTCTGCCACAGCATCAGTGGTTGATGGTGACTAATTGCCATCACAGGATTTGGTTCAATATTGGTTTCTGTCTGTTTGTATCTATTCCATTTTGTTGTTGTTATTTCCTTTCCAGCTAGTTTTCTTTCCCACCCCATCAGTCTCTCTCCTTTATTCCTTTTTTCTTCCCTTTAGGAATGGAGAGAGGTTCATAGAAAGCCTTTGTCATTCATTTAGTGGCCAGTCCAGTCCCAGCCCTTAGCACTAACCCAGACATGGCTGCTCAGTTGTACTGCTGCATGGCGGCTCTTTCCTCAATCTTAATTCATAGGCATTAATTGTAACTGAAGGATCTTATGTAGTGGTTAAGCATATCCTAATCCTGTACATATTTTACATACCCTTTCCCAAAGTTTCCTAGCTTGTCTTTGGGCCTAGGTTCATGTTGCCTCTAGCAATTCACAGAATCATAGAATCATAGAATCATAGAATAGTAAGGTTGGAAGGGACCTCAAGGATCATCTAGTTCCAACCCCCTACCATAGGCAGGGACACCTCCCACTAGCACAGCTCACTCAAGGCCTCGTCCAACCTGGCCTTGAACACCTCCAGGGAGGGAGCAGCCACAACCTCCCT
>WBNM01041653.1:10028-25165 GCA_013399055.1 Ramphastos sulfuratus
TGCCAGACAGCTTTCCAGTGACACTTCCCCAGCCTCCTTGAGGCTGTTATGGCTCAAGTGCAGGACCTGGCATTTGGGCTTGCTGAAGCTCATCCCATTAACATTGGCTCATCAATCCAATCTATCCAAGTCCCTCTGTAGAGCCTCCCCACTGTCATGAAGATCAACACTGCCAACTAACTTGGTGTCATCTGCAAACTTACTGATGACACACTCTGTGTCTTCGTCAAGGTCATCAATAAAGATGTTAAACAGAAGTGGTCTCAATACTAAGCCCTGAGGAGCACCACTTGTGACCAGCCACCAGCTAGATTTACCTCCACTGACCACCACCCTTTGGGCCCTTTTGTCTAGTCACTTCTCTATCCAGCAGAGCTGTGCTCATCCAAGCCTTGAACAGCCAGTTTGTCCAGAAGAATTCTGTGGGGAACAGTGTCAAAGGGTTTTTTGAAGTCTAGGTACACAATATCCACAGCCTCTCCCTCACCCAGTAGCCAGGTCACCTTGTCATAAAAGGAGATCGGGTTTGTCAGGCAGGATCTGCCTTTCATGAACCCATGCTGACTGGGCCTGATGCCCTGCTTGTTCCCTATATGGTGTGTTATGGCACTTGAGATGCCCTGCTCCATGACCTTCTCTGGTACTGAGGTCAGACTGACAGGTCTATAGTTTCCCACATCCTCCTTTCTTCCTTTCTTGTAGACAGGTGTCACATTTGCTACCCTCCAGTCCATTGGCCCCTCCCCAGTTATCCAGGACTTCAGGCAAATGATGGAGAGTGGCTCGGTGAGCACATCTGCGAGCTCCTGCAGCACCCTTGGGTGTAGCCCATCTGGCCCATCTTGACTTGTGTGGGTCTAAGTGGCTTAGAGGATCACTGGCCACTTCCTTATCTATTGTGATGATCTCTAGCTTCAGTTAATGAGAGTTTATCCTTTCTTTGGTTTTCAGTGGGGAAACTGATGCTTACTTTTGCAGGTGATAAATACTCAAAATCAAGCAGGACACTGCAAGCTGTAGAAAGCACTATCCTGGAAGTTGGGATGAACAGTCTCCGTGATAAAATGAGATTGCTTTTGTTTTTATTTCAGTTAAAGCCTTGAAGTGTCTTTCATGCTCCATCATGCCTACTTCTACTTTTTTTTTTTTTTTTTTTTTTTTCTCCTTTTCCCCTTGAAATTCTCACATGACATTTGTGGAAATTTCTAAGTTAATTGTAATTCTTTTCCTCAGTTCACATTGAGAAATGTATAACATTTTTCAGTCTAACTGATCAAATGACCTTTACTTTCCCAACGAATAATTTCGCAGATTATTCTGAACTTCTGAAAATAGTCTTGCCTATACAAAAACCTGAGTCAACAAGTGTTTGGAGAAGAAATAAAATAAAAATGTCAAACACTAAAATCCAGGGGTTTTACCCCAAGAACAGACTTTTCAAGACTATTATCTGAAGGAGGCCTACAGGACGGCTGGGGAGGGACTATTTACACGGTCTTGTAATGCCAGGACGAGGGGCAATGGGTTTAAACTGGCAGAGGGGAGATTTAGACTGGATGTTAGGAGGAAGTTCTTTCCAGTGAGGGTGGTGAGGCACTGGAACAGGTTTCCCAGGGACGTTGTGGCTGCTCCCTCCCTGGAGGTGTTCAAGGCCAGGTTGGACGAGGCCTTGAGTAACCTGTACTAGTGGGAGGTGTCCCTGTCTATGGCAGAGGGTTGGAAGTAGATGATCCTTGAGGCCCCTTCCAACCTTACCATTCTATGATTCTATATATTCATTGCTCACTGTTGTTTTTTTGTTCATTGTGTGAAATATCACAGGACAAAAAGTAGGAAAGAAAACAAAAGAAATAAAAACACAAATCGAGTTTTCAGTTCTGTTTCATCTGGTTGCAAAATCATCCTTCTACCTACCAAGGTGTTTAATTAGTTCTCAGAAAATTTTTAAAAAGCAACATCAAATGTTCAAGTTACTATGTAACTTTAAAATTCAGAACTTCTCACTAGTAGCATATTTTTAAAAGTCCAGAAATAAAATCAATCAATTCAAACTTACCCAATGCAACTACAACATAGCATTGTCCTAAAAACCTATGATACTCCTTTTATTCTTCTTTGAAAAGTTCATCACCATTTTCACCATATAAGCTCCAGTCTCAATTATCTTTTCTACTCGTTTTTGGTTTGTTTTGTAACACCAAGACTGCATCCATAGAGAGAGTAAGGCTGCATAAATGTGCAGGGAAATATGATCTAACCTTTGAATCATACCATATCTGAATTTTTATCACTTGTTGCTAATTGTAACCAATTTGTAATGCTTGTAATGCGACTGGATTATCTGATCTACCTTTTAGTGCATATGACATGGAAAATGGATCCTTCATACTACAGATATTATATCATACAGATATCATTCTATACACCATGGTAAGACAGCATTCTTCTAGGATGCAAGAGACAGATAAAAGAAATATGTATTCTTTATAACTGGATGCAGAAAAAGAAAACATTAATTTAATCTCAAGACATATATATATATTCAGAACTTTTAAGTCTAACCTACTCCCCCTCTCTCTTATGCCTCTCCTTTTCCCTCAAAGAAAAAAAAAAACTTAACAGAAGACTTGACCTTTCAGAGCTAGTAAGCTGTTAATTTTTCACAGACATCAAACAGAAAACAAGACTGACCTGTCACAACCCACAGTTTCCATTAGCTGTTACCTATCAAGTACAAATAAAGGCCAGTGCTAACAGTGCCTTTCAATTTCTCATTATCCTCAGATTAACCAGACATCTCCTAAATGTTATAATTCATAAGTGTTGAATAAAACTACACAGTTGTTTTCAACTATTCTTTCTGTATAGGAATTCTGTGAGTGGAGAGAAATACAACAGAGTTGTCAAGCATGCATCACAGTTTTTAATATGCAACTGCAAGGCAACAGTGGAGCTCTGAAACATAGGGGACCCATAAAAACCAAACAAAACCCCATGGAAGTACCAGTGCTGGAAGAAGTACTGCTGTGCAATTTATAGATTCAGAGAAAAAAAATCAGAAATCCTCCACAATCCTTTTCTGGTGCGGGAATGCATTAAAGATTTCTTCCACAGTTTAGCATGTATCCTACTCAGTTTTGCGAGATCCTGAAATAACTTACTGTTAAAATTCTGGCTTGCTTTTGAAGTACCACAGACTCTTGAAACATAGTGCTTGAACATCTGCTAACATTAACAGTATTTGCAAGAGGAGTCAAAGATTAATACAATGGTCAGTGATATTTTTGAGAAAAGCTGACAAAGCAGTCAGCGTTCTGGAATTCAGGAAACTTGACAATAGATCTTTTGATCACAGGTTTTGCTCAATTTACAGTAATTAAAAATACAAATTAAAAAAAAAAAGAAGAGCCCTTGCTTGTGTATTGCCATTGTTTGTGTCAGTCTTTTTTGTTCTGTTGTTTTGGGGGACTTCAGGAATGATCATCAAAATGAAGACCCTGCATGGGCTTTCCTGTGAATTTTAAGTCTAGCGAACAAGCTTTACTACAGCAGGGTATTAGAAATGAGCATTAAAGCCTCTCTATCTTATAAATACAATCTTTCCCTCAACATGAGTAAGGTTTCACAAAGATAAATAACTGTGGATATATGGGATAAAAATCAAAGTAGTTCCATTAAGTCATGGTGCAGAGAAAGTTGAAGACAAAAATTAAACCTTGGCTGCATAAAGGAATGGAATAAATAAAGATGAGAGATTTCAAACCTTCCTAGTTTCAACATTAGGAGTTTGCTGACACAAATCAAGGAATTCTTAAATATTTATAAGTTGAATGACACATATTTCATAGTTATAGTATTTCATATTGTTCTTTAAATGAAATATTGTAAGAAACACTGTATTTCACAGAAATGTTAATTTTTCACTAAGGACAGTAAATCCCAGAACATAGTTTAGCGATTCAGTGACATCAAAACACGCACAACTATGTGTGCACAAAGGCAAGACTTATAAGGAAAATAACAGTGATGTCAAATATGGGATCACAGCATACTCAGGAAAGCAGACTAGAAATCTACAATGAATTATGGCAATGAATTTTTTTTCCTAAGCCTCCCAACATTCCATACATCTTATGTGTTGCACTACTTCACAGAATCACAGAATTACAGAACGTCAGGGGCTGAAAATGATCTCGAAAGATCATCCAGTCCAATGCCCCTGCCAGAGTAGGATCACCTATACCAGATTACACAGGAACACGCCCAGATAGGTTTTGAGTATCTTCAGAGAGGGAAACTCCACAACCCCCCTGGGCAGCTTGTTTCAGTGTTCTGCACCCTCACTGTGAAAAAACTTCCTCATGTTTCCATGGAACTTTCTATGCCTCAACTTCCACCTATTTCTCCTTGTCCTGTCATTGAGAATCACTGAGTGCCTGTTGGCACTCACTCTTTACAGATTTCTTTATCAACATTAACAAGGTCACCCCTTAGTCTCCTCCTCTCCAACCTAAAGAGTCCCATCTCCCTCAGTCTCTCCTCATAAGGAAAATGTTCCACTCCCTTAATCATTTTGTGGCTCTACGCTGGACTCTTTCAAGCTGTTCCCTGAGGTCCTTCTTGAACTGAGTGGCACAGAACTGGACACAATATTCCAGATGCAGCCTCACCAGGTCAGAGTAGAGGGGGAAGAGAACTTCTCTTGACCTACATCCCTTCTAATACATCCCAGAATGGCATTGGCCTCCTTTGCCACAAGAGCACACTGCTCACTCCGTGGTCATCCATCCATCCACTAGGACCTGCTCCCCAACAGGTCAGTCCCCAATCTATACTGATTCCTATTCTTTCCCAGGTGCAAGACTCTACAATTACCCTTGCTGAATTTCATTAAATTTCTCCCTGTTCCATCTCAAACTGTAACCTAAAAATTAAACATGGAAAAAGATGACAAGGAGAAAATAAAAGATATACATGCATGTTTGAACTTCATTGAGTGTATATTCCTATGTCTCCATTCACCTCCTTGGAGCTCTGTTGATGTAAACCAGCTGATGACCATGAAGATTTTTGCTGAACTCTTCCATAAAGTTAGAATGCAATGTGCTGCAGTTTTTCTTGTCCCGCACGAAAACGTATGTACAATCACTATGCAAACTGAACGCTGTTTTAGAGTTGGAATTCTGAGAAAAGCCCACATGAAAATAAAAGAATCCTGAACTCAGCCTTCCAGTTAAAGTTGTCTTTTGTGCAAAGCATGATCTAAAAAGTTAGTATTGTGTATATATATATATATATATATATATAAAAAGTCTGATGCCTCCCCTCCAACTGTCTCTCATTGTATTAGAAGACAAAGAAGTGGACTGTCTCTGCTAGATAGGTTTAAGCTGTCCATCATTTAAATTACCCACAAAAGAAAATAATGTTCCCATTAAGTCTTATCAAGAAGAGATCAAAAGTGAGACCAGTTCTTTTCCAGTTCTTTTATTCTACCTCATCTACTCTGAATTCACTAGAAACTTATTCTCTAAGCCTTGCTGAAGCGATGCATTTATCACTATTTTTTAAATGCATATTTGAATTATTGAAAGGTGAAGTTCCCTAACTAGTTTTTGCCTCTACTGTGAGTCTGATAAAATTCTGATGTCTGCACTCATCGTAGCAAAAATAACATTCCAGCTTCATCTTCATGTTTTATCTCAAGATTCACAGTTCAGTGGCCAGGTTGGACTTACCTCATTTTACTGTCTTCCAAAGGACTAAAACTGCTTTGGTCCCTGGTGTTTACAAAGCTTTACACTAGACTTGGCTGACTACCACTTGGCACTTTTTTTTTTTTTTTAAATATTGACAGTATTAAAAAGGGAAGAAGCAGGGGATGATGGGATGAAAATGGCTTAATAAAAGCACAATTACAGCAGAATCAGGCAGGCAACAATCATTTGCCTGTTTCATAACAAGATCTTTTTAGCATTGCCTTCTTTGTCACAGTTTCAGCTGACAATTCTTGTTTTGTTTGGTGTTTGCTGCTTGTCTTAGGTCTGTGCCAGTCTTACCATTTCATCTAAATCCAGCCATCTGCATGTGGGAAAACACTGTTCTTTTCAATTATTTTCCCTCTAAATTAATTATAAACCTTTTTTTTTTTTTCCTTCCCCATCTGGATTTCAGTTTTGCTCTTTTTCTCACTTTGCAAGTGTCTTTTTATACCATTGTCTCCTGTCTTTGTTCTCAATGGTATTTGAAATTTTATCTCAGACAGGTAACATTATACAAATGCAACTGAATTAAAATAAATTTTTGCTTGATGGTTCCTAAGGCCATTCATCTATTTCCAACAATAATTAAACGGAACCATTCACACACACACACAAAAAAAAAAAAAGAGGCAGAAAAAGAGAAAAGATTAAATGGAAAGGACTACACTAAAGAATCTACTTACTGCATTTTCATCTAAACCACAATGACCTGTTTAAATAAATGTGCAACTCTGGGTAGTTCAAACCTCAACAAAATAAACTTTTGTAACAGGCAAGTCCTTCTTGAGAGGGTGAAAGACCTAGGGCTTTTTAGCCTGAAGAAGAGAATACTGACAGGGGATCTTCTAAGGGAATGTAAGTATCTGAAGGTTGGAGGTCACAAAGATGGGACTGGGCTCTTTTTGGTGCCACCGACAGAACAAGGGACTAAGGGTACAAACTAGAACACAGGAGGTTTCGCTTGAACTTCTTTACTGTGAGGGTGCCAGAACACTGGAATAGGCTACACAGATTGGTTGTGGAGCCTCCTTCTCTAGCGACTTTCAAAATCCACCTGAACGTGTTCTCATGAAACCTTCTTTAGCATAGAGGTTGGACTCAATGATCTCCAGAGGTCCCTTCCAACCCTCACCATTTTGTGATTTTTACCTGCAGTGCACACAGAATTACCTGGCACTAGCATGAAGAAATGGTGCAAAAGTTTTTTATGTGTCTTTGTAAAGAAAAACTGAAATGTTTTCACCACTCTTCCATGAAGGAAAGCTGACCATATCTGTGTAACACTGGATTTAGTTTTCAGAGATACTCGAAGCCCTTCTGTCCATAAAAATCTATTGATTGTATATCATCTCTAGGCCTCAGGAAATCACAACAAAGCTCCTTAAGTTTAAAGGTACTCATTCCAGCTAACTAGCGTGCAAAGGGAAGCATTGTGTATCATTAGGCAGCATTTCACAGTGTAGAGGGGCAGAGGGCATGATGAAATGTGTTCTTTCAGAAACCCATTTGAATCTGAGAATCTGACTACGGCCTAACTTGCATGTTGGGTGCATTTATATTGGACGTTGAAAACAAAATAATTACACAGTATTATAAATCTGTTTCGTGGCCCACTGACACATTCAAGAGGACTTGCAAATTCCAAGCATGCTGTTGTAGCAGAAACAGCTGAATAGTTCTGCATATTCACCATCAATTCCATCTTTTATGAACCAATATAGGAATATGCCAAAGCTCAGGCTAAAATGTGTTTCAAAATACCAAACATCACGGCAGTTTGGAAAGACGGGGAAATCACAGATGTGCTGTTGCGTAGTTAGTACTAGAAATAACTCATCTTACATTTATGAAATACCTATGAAAGACTGCTTTTATGAATCATAACTGGAAGTTTTATTCATAGTTGAGAATGTTCAGCAGCAAAAGAGAAAATGCAAAGAATTCATCCCAAGATTTAAAATCACGTATTTGCCATAACGTTTTCTTCAGTAAGAATGAACATTATCACATGCAGTATTTCTCATAAGAGTTGAATTTGCTATGGCCCCATTTGTTATGAGAACAGACTTTCAGACTTTCATCATCATGTCTCTTTTAATGAAACCTTTGAAAATTATTTTCTATAATGAAATAGTAATAAATTTACTAAATGTGAAGGCTGAAACTCATCAAGATGTTCATTGACAAAAAAGGTATTCTAGTGTATTCCTATCTGGAGACAAATAAAAGCAGTCCTTAAAATTACCCAGGCTCAGAAAGACAGATGATCCCTCTGACTTCTGTGATTGCCTGAGGAAATGGATTTTAATGACTTGTGATCAGGGTTACCCGGTATCTATCAGAGTTTAATACTGTATAAATATTAATCTCAAAGTTTTCCTGGAGATGCACAAGGCAAAATGCTTCTCTCTCTAGGAGCAGAACATAATCCAAGAAAGACAGGTCTCACGGGTTGGTTGGTGGTTTTGTTTTTTTTTTGTTGTTTGTTTGTGAGGACTTCTGGCATCTTACAGGCAGAAAAAAATGACTGTGAGAAAACAAAAATAAAAATAAAAAAAAACAAACTTAGAGGGTACTATAACTAGAGACAGCTGAAGGAGGAGCTGTGTAGCAGTATGTGGCAAGACCGTGAGGGGCTGCCCTGGAAACCAGTTTACACCTTCATCTAATTCAAATGTGGAAACAGTGAAAAAGAGTCCTCCAAAGTCAGTGGAGACTTTTAAAACTGACTTCAGCAGTTTTTCAATGAGACTATGCAGGTAAAAAGCATCTTAGCTCAAATTCTCTTCAAAATGCAGCTTGTTTACCCACATTCTCAGTACTGTCATCAAAACATTGAAGAATTAAGTTAAAGAACTCTCCCTCCAAGAATAATATCTAATCCCAGAATATTCTCTGAAAACTTAAGAGAATCACAGAATCACAGAATGTCAGGGTCTGGAAGGGATCTCAAAAGATCATCCAGTCCAACCCCCCTGCCAGAGCACCTAAACCAAGTCACACAGGAATGCGTCCAGGCAAGTTTTGAGTATCTCCAGAGAGGGAGACTCCAATACCCCCCTGGGCAGCCTGTTCCAGTGTTCTGTCACCCTCACAGGGAAAAAAAATCCTCCTCGCATTTCCATGGAATGTCCTATGCCTCAACTTCCACCCATTGCCCCTTGTCCTGTCATGGGGTATCACCAAGAAGAGAAATATGTATTTGCAACTAATTCATACTGATTTTGGTGCCCTATCCTGATGACTATTCTGGTTTCTCATGCTAAATTATCTCAATGGCAGGTAAAACATTTTTATTCTCAGTAAAAGATCAAAGATTTTTTTATGTATTCCATGCCAGCCATATGCCCCAACTCTATCTTTTTAATCCCTTTTTTATTTTTTTCATTTAGAAAAGGGAACTTGTCATATCAGAAACTGGTGCAACTTAGACTGCCATTCCTCAGAAGTGGCACCTATAGTCTTTTCCAGCTCAAGTTAACCTGATTGATTTAATGACAGCTCTGATCCATACGTAGTAAATGAACTCATACAGGACTAACAAAGAAGTGCTTACAGAACTTGAGTCTATCCTTAGTTGCACTACATTTAGAGTCATATAAATCATGGATGTACAATAGAAAAATGCTGTTATGTGATACATTCTAAGCATATTAACTGCAATTTTATGTCATGAAGATCCTGGTGTTTGAGTAATTCAGGTTATTCTAATTTCCGCAGTTGCGTACCACAGATAACCAAAGGTAAGCTTAGCTTGACTTTGTCTACCCTTTATAAGATGAATGCCCTTCAGATCAACTACAACTGCATAAATGAAAACACCTCATGTTCTAAGTTGTTATTTTCTGATTTAAAATACAGAAGCATTAGTGTCCCAGGTTGGGAACTATAAGGTTAAAAAAAAAAGTCCTCTAGGGACTATAAGATTGTTATTCAATCCCACAATTCTGCTATCTCTTCATAAACTCAGGGCAAGGCCAGCTCATGCTCCTTTCTTCCTCCTCCAGCCACAGCAGCCTGTGTCAGGCAGGAGCTGCGTTATCAGGACAAACATGTAAAGAGTAGGCCTGGTTTGGGGCCTCCAGAGGCTGTGTTTAGGCCTCTTGGATGGCAGAAGCATGGGGCAGGGGGAGGACTGGAGCACTGGGGATTGTAGATTTAGTTTTGAGTTGGGGGGAAAATTGAAGAGGGTTCGCTTATGGATTTGTATCTGCCTTGTAATTTCTATCTATAACTCTCTCCAAATATAATTCTGGTTTTTTCTCCAATTCATTTGAGAGCTTCACTCTGTCGGCTCTTTAAACCCACGACAACTAGTGAATGAAAAAAAAAAATGAAACCACAATATGAACTTGAAAGAACTCATTGGTTGAGGGGGCAAAAGGGCTCCTGAACTAGGCTCACAACTTAACTACACATCCTTCACATTCAATATAAGGTTGCTTGTTTGTTTGTTCTTTTTTTGTTTTATAATTTAAAATGGTTCTCTAAAGAATGAAAGAGGACTCAGACTGAAAGTTGATGGACAACCTGAGGTGGGCATATGAAGAAAAGGTCCTCCCATTCATAAAAACCGCTTTACTTCTGATTCAACTCAAATACTCATTTCCTATGGGAATGTCATAAGGGCAGCATATGATAACAGTATCAAACACCAACTCTCTCCCCCAAAACACTACAAGAAAATACAAAAGAAACATGGAAAAACAACTTTACTGACTAACATGGGCCTAATCCTAGAAGAACTGCAGCCATAGACTTGTAACAAGAGCATAGGTGGGACATATGTCTGAGGTCTTTGCTTTTACACATACCATATTAAGTCCTGCTGCCTAGCTGTCTCTAGCAATTACTGAACTAGCACTGCAGTCTGATGTAATAAAGAAGGAATGCAGTGGGTATAGACTTGATAAGGCAGGAAGATTCATCTGGAACACACTATTCACAGGGGAGAAGAAGAGAAAGTATAAATCAGAAGAGAGCTTAAGGCTCTGAGGTTTATTAATAACATTAGTAGCAGCAAGGGAAAACCAAGCATTTGAGTTCTGAGGCAAGATTTTTTAACTCAGAGGTCTCGTTTTAAATGCTGAGATTCTCCTAAGTGGGCCTTATTTGAAAAGTTAAATGCTATTTATTGACCCTTAATAAAGACCTAGAAAGAAGTTGGCCAGAATGCCAAAGCGGAACTAACTCTAGCTGTGATTAATAACAAATGTCATACTCTGTAGTATATCACTTTAACTAACACATGGCGATAACAAAATGTTTCTGTATTGTACTGAGAATTTGAGAAAAATCTGCTAAGCACTCTGAGATTAGCACTCACAGTCACGAAAGGGATTTGACAAAATATTTTGGCCAAATTTTGTAATAAATTCCCACAGATGCAGGACACATTCCGCCTGGCATCACTATCTGTTTTGTGTCATTTGGGATGTGAGACTTAAAAGGTCACAATACTTCATTCGGTTTCTGAAGAAGACATAGATTCAATAGTTTTATAGATGTTCCCTGTGCAGAAAGAAAAGAACGTGTAATTGATGCCTTCTCATCTAAGCTGATGTTAAAAATAATGCTAATCAGAAATTGACTGCTGAAATGGTTTTCTGATAAAAAACCCCCAAAACGTATTTTTACAAAAATACCCTTTTATTTTACAGAGGAAGAAAAAAAAAATATTCTCTCCTCACTGACTTAAACTTTCCTGTGTCAGTCTGTTATCTTCTGCCAATCTCTAACTACAACACTTTTTAATCAGTGCTAGGAACCCTGATTAAACCAAACATAATATTTCATCTGTAGTATTTAATCCTAGATGATCAATGGAACCTCTGTATTTCCTAAAGCAAAAACAGAGTCAAGTTGTTTCCAAACAAATACCACTTCAGTGTTTACAGTGCTAAAAAGCTAGTGGCTGGGTTGTTTTAATTTTTTTTTTTCCCTTCCTTTTTTTCTCCTGTACTATGACTAGTGATAGGACAATTTTAATTTTATCCATCTTACACAAAAAAAACCCAAAACCAACCATATCTCAATACTCGCAGCATGATAAAACAAAATTTATGCCCAGCCCCAAGCTGTCCCATCACATGAATTTGTGCCATTTCACTGCTTGACTCGGCAAATGAAGCAACTCTCTCTGGAACAATTATGCTCTGTAATAAAGCAACCTGACTTCAGTTTAAGGAAGCAGCATGCTGAGGTGTGCAAGAGCCTAGCTTACTATCTGCCAGACTTTAATGCCTCCCTAAAACAAACCAACAAAAAAGCAAAAACCCTGTCCTGGTCACCCTTTTAACCCTGTCAGACAGCTTGTGGAAGCTGAAAAAAACAAAGAGGCCTTAGCACAACATTAGTCTTGTGAAACCAAGTCCCTCGCACCTTAACTTCCTGAATATCAATAGATACATAATTCCAAAGGTGCAATCCATGTTTTATTCACCATAGCAAACAAAAAACTTCCTTAAATATTCTGCCAAAGAGGAGTTTGTCAAAAGGCTTCTAAATACTAATTTCCAAACTTTTCTCTTTCTAGAAGACAGAGTATTACAGAAGGGTTGAGTTACCTGGACATCACATAGTCCAAGCATTAATCGCTACTAGCATCAGGAATCAGGTAGTAATCTTGGGTTCCAGGTGAATTATAATTNCACTCTTCCCCCTCCCTCCTTTTTTTTTTTTTCCCTCTAAAGTGATTTAATGAATTCTAATGAAATTACATGCGGGTGAAAAAAACTCTCAAAGGATTTCACCCATTTACTTCAGATACTGCTCTAACTTTGGATGTGAAATTCATAAAAATGCATAATTAGAAGCAAACTTCCTTTGTTTGCCTTGGTACTTTTCCCATGATCAATGGGTAAAGAAGAAACGGACTCTGATCAGCCTCCTTAAGACACATCATCACCCCAGAGAGCAGCTGGTCCTTCTCAAGAGCAAACATGCATGCATCCATGCGTCTAGGTATGTTTGTATATGCTTTAGACATCCGTAGTTTTATAGGGAGTGATAAATTATTTCCAATGAATATTCTGATTTTATCAATTCTATTTGTTTCCTTTCTGCGAAGTTTACTCCTGGAAAACTCTGCTGCATCTTGGTAGGCTGCAGATAAATTTTTAATCTAACAACAGCTGCATAGCCTTAAAAGGATAAATTTACATACTGAAACAAACTGGAAGAGAGAGAAGGAATATATAGAGTGGCTTTCACATTACTAGAAATGTCTGTTGTATGTCTTACTATTCATATTTATTGCCTCTTGTGATACATTAGCCATAATTATTACACATTATCTGCCTAGTCCTGCATTAACTAAATGAATTCTTCTGCTTTTAGGTGAGGCAGATTTGTAATTTTGATTATGATATGGTCCATTAGAAAGGGAAGAATGGCTGGCAAGAGAGCAAACTAGATTAACAAGAGAAAAAAAGTTACGTGAATAGAAGAAAAACACAAGCTTACTTGGAATGCCCCTAAAAGGGGCAGCAGGAATAAGGCTCAGTGTCTTAAGTGAAGACCCACAGAGGCAGAGAAAGAAGACTAGGGGATAAGGAAAAGTGAAAGCAGGGGAAAGAGAAGAGCTCACAATTTGCAGTTTTGAAATAGTTAATTGAGAATGCTTTAAAAATAGCGCAGGTAATCTGCTGAATGGTTTTCTGCTACCTGACAGAAGCACAGAGATGAACAGCAGCATAAGGGACTTCAGGATTCTAGCACTTTCAAAAACAAAGCTAACATCATCCTGCATCCTCTCAGACTGCTTCTGCAGTAGGGGGTGCTTAATTAATTAAGCAGAAGCATCCTATGGTTTAAATCCTATGCCCAAACATTGGATGGGATACTTACTTCCTTCTTTCAAGACTGTTCAGAGCATACAGATACATGGGCTCTCCCTCATTATGAGATGGTCCTCTCCTCTCCTTCTTCAATCTAGCTTCCACTTATGCAACACCCCTGTAACTTCAGTGATTTTCTTGCTGGTTATCCATATGCATTGCCATTACAAGTTTCTAGCTCTTGCTCTGAGGTTAGTTTTCCCTAACTCATTAGAGTAGTATGGCAAGGTACCAACTCAATAAAAACAAAACACTCTGGGCCTTATTTAGAAGGGAGGGACAAAATGACCAGGACAAAAAAAGTCTCTGTTATTAAAAGCATTATTAGAGATGTTAGACTTCTTTTTAAATCACATTAGAAAAAAAAAAAACGCAACCAACCANTATCTCAATACTCGCAGCATGATAAAACAAAATTTATGCCCAGCCCCAAGCTGTCCCATCACATGAATTTGTGCCATTTCACTGCTTGACTCGGCAAATGAAGCAACTCTCTCTGGAACAATTATGCTCTGTAATAAAGCAACCTGACTTCAGTTTAAGGAAGCAGCATGCTGAGGTGTGCAAGAGCCTAGCTTACTATCTGCCAGACTTTAATGCCTCCCTAAAACAAACCAACAAAAAAGCAAAAACCCTGTCCTGGTCACCCTTTTAACCCTGTCAGACAGCTTGTGGAAGCTGAAAAAAACAAAGAGGCCTTAGCACAACATTAGTCTTGTGAAACCAAGTCCCTCGCACCTTAACTTCCTGAATATCAATAGATACATAATTCCAAAGGTGCAATCCATGTTTTATTCACCATAGCAAACAAAAAACTTCCTTAAATATTCTGCCAAAGAGGAGTTTGTCAAAAGGCTTCTAAATACTAATTTCCAAACTTTTCTCTTTCTAGAAGACAGAGTATTACAGAAGGGTTGAGTTACCTGGACATCACATAGTCCAAGCATTAATCGCTACTAGCATCAGGAATCAGGTAGTAATCTTGGGTTCCAGGTGAATTATAATTCAGTAGAAAAGTGAAAAATTAAATGTAGGAAATAAGAACATTTAGATTAAATAGAACTTCTTCAAATTTCAATGCTCTCTGAACAAACCAGCAGTGCAATAACAACAACCAAACAAAATAAAAAACCCACAAAACCTTTGTGAAACTACTGAACTTTTGCAGTTAATGCTTTGGTAAGCCAAGATCCAGAGGAGGATTTGATTTTGATAGTGTAGCAAATATTTAATATGCGCCAATTCTTCAGAGTTTTGCCACCATATAAATGCATTATTTTAAACAGAAATAAATCACATTGAGCACAGTGCAGAGATAAGCTACATTTGTATGTCTTCAGAGCCGGAGAATATTTCGACAGAAATGTTAGATCTGACTTTATTGCCTTGCTAGGAAACGGCAATGCAAACTATCATGAAAGACAAGACAGAAAAACTCCAAAAAGTATTTCAAGTATGTAATTCAAAGGACCAGAAAAATGCTAAAAGGAACAGCCTTCCCTGGGGTTGCTCTTTCCCACTCCTCCCCACCCCCCCC
>WBNM01041653.1:25762-37762 GCA_013399055.1 Ramphastos sulfuratus
GATGGTCCTCTCCTCTCCTTCTTCAATCTAGCTTCCACTTATGCAACACCCCTGTAACTTCAGTGATTTTCTTGCTGGTTATCCATATGCATTGCCATTACAAGTTTCTAGCTCTTGCTCTGAGGTTAGTTTTCCCTAACTCATTAGAGTAGTATGGCAAGGTACCAACTCAATAAAAACAAAACACTCTGGGCCTTATTTAGAAGGGAGGGACAAAATGACCAGGACAAAAAAAGTCTCTGTTATTAAAAGCATTATTAGAGATGTTAGACTTCTTTTTAAATCACATTAGAAAAAAAAAAAACGCAACCAACCAACCAAAAAAACCCAATCCAACACCAGCAACGAAAACCTTGCTACTGCTTGCAGATTCTAAAACAAACAAAAATGAATGTAATAGAAATTAATCATTAAACCAATACTAAAAGTTAGCACTTAGGAGTACTCCACCCAAGCCACGTCTCTTCTCTGTCCTGGAGCAGATATTATAAAATTTCCCCATTCTCTCTTTTGATTATATTTAGCTTAGACAAACAACATCTTATTGTGCCAGCAGTGCTGCTTTTTCTTGCAATACCATTGCGTAACATTGACTTGTGGAGCTAAGATTTTGGGCAGTAATGGTGAGATGAATTGTTTACCATCAAGATGAAAAATATTCCTTTCCTCTGCAAATACATTACAGGGTGAGAAGTGCTTTGTGCCTCCTCCAGAAAGAATAAATTAGCTCTAGCACCAAGTCATGAGGCAGCAAACTAAAAAGTTATTTTAATTAAAATGTTTTAATATATAGGACTACTGAATAATAATCTGAGCCTACTGGTAAATTAAACACATTAGAGTGTGAAGTGAAAATTTAAATCATGGAATCACAGAATGGTTTGGGTTGGAAGGGACCTTANCCTTTGTGAAACTACTGAACTTTTGCAGTTAATGCTTTGGTAAGCCAAGATCCAGAGGAGGATTTGATTTTGATAGTGTAGCAAATATTTAATATGCGCCAATTCTTCAGAGTTTTGCCACCATATAAATGCATTATTTTAAACAGAAATAAATCACATTGAGCACAGTGCAGAGATAAGCTACATTTGTATGTCTTCAGAGCCGGAGAATATTTCGACAGAAATGTTAGATCTGACTTTATTGCCTTGCTAGGAAACGGCAATGCAAACTATCATGAAAGACAAGACAGAAAAACTCCAAAAAGTATTTCAAGTATGTAATTCAAAGGACCAGAAAAATGCTAAAAGGAACAGCCTTCCCTGGGGTTGCTCTTTCCCACTCCTCCCCACCCCCCCCNATGAATTCTTCTGCTTTTAGGTGAGGCAGATTTGTAATTTTGATTATGATATGGTCCATTAGAAAGGGAAGAATGGCTGGCAAGAGAGCAAACTAGATTAACAAGAGAAAAAAAGTTACGTGAATAGAAGAAAAACACAAGCTTACTTGGAATGCCCCTAAAAGGGGCAGCAGGAATAAGGCTCAGTGTCTTAAGTGAAGACCCACAGAGGCAGAGAAAGAAGACTAGGGGATAAGGAAAAGTGAAAGCAGGGGAAAGAGAAGAGCTCACAATTTGCAGTTTTGAAATAGTTAATTGAGAATGCTTTAAAAATAGCGCAGGTAATCTGCTGAATGGTTTTCTGCTACCTGACAGAAGCACAGAGATGAACAGCAGCATAAGGGACTTCAGGATTCTAGCACTTTCAAAAACAAAGCTAACATCATCCTGCATCCTCTCAGACTGCTTCTGCAGTAGGGGGTGCTTAATTAATTAAGCAGAAGCATCCTATGGTTTAAATCCTATGCCCAAACATTGGATGGGATACTTACTTCCTTCTTTCAAGACTGTTCAGAGCATACAGATACATGGGCTCTCCCTCATTATGAGATGGTCCTCTCCTCTCCTTCTTCAATCTAGCTTCCACTTATGCAACACCCCTGTAACTTCAGTGATTTTCTTGCTGGTTATCCATATGCATTGCCATTACAAGTTTCTAGCTCTTGCTCTGAGGTTAGTTTTCCCTAACTCATTAGAGTAGTATGGCAAGGTACCAACTCAATAAAAACAAAACACTCTGGGCCTTATTTAGAAGGGAGGGACAAAATGACCAGGACAAAAAAAGTCTCTGTTATTAAAAGCATTATTAGAGATGTTAGACTTCTTTTTAAATCACATTAGAAAAAAAAAAAACGCAACCAACCAACCAAAAAAACCCAATCCAACACCAGCAACGAAAACCTTGCTACTGCTTGCAGATTCTAAAACAAACAAAAATGAATGTAATAGAAATTAATCATTAAACCAATACTAAAAGTTAGCACTTAGGAGTACTCCACCCAAGCCACGTCTCTTCTCTGTCCTGGAGCAGATATTATAAAATTTCCCCATTCTCTCTTTTGATTATATTTAGCTTAGACAAACAACATCTTATTGTGCCAGCAGTGCTGCTTTTTCTTGCAATACCATTGCGTAACATTGACTTGTGGAGCTAAGATTTTGGGCAGTAATGGTGAGATGAATTGTTTACCATCAAGATGAAAAATATTCCTTTCCTCTGCAAATACATTACAGGGTGAGAAGTGCTTTGTGCCTCCTCCAGAAAGAATAAATTAGCTCTAGCACCAAGTCATGAGGCAGCAAACTAAAAAGTTATTTTAATTAAAATGTTTTAATATATAGGACTACTGAATAATAATCTGAGCCTACTGGTAAATTAAACACATTAGAGTGTGAAGTGAAAATTTAAATCATGGAATCACAGAATGGTTTGGGTTGGAAGGGACCTTAAAGATCATCTAGTTCCCATCCTCCTGCCATGGACAGGGGCACTTTCCACTGCATCAGATTGCTCAAAGCCCCTTCCAACGTGGCCTTGAATATTTCCAGGGAGGGATGTTGTGGTTTGGGCTCAGTCAGCCACGTGAGGAGAAAATATAACTGCAAACTTAGCTTGGTGAAACAAAATCACCACTCATTCACCAACTGAATGATCAGGAAATGGATAAAGCCAGATCTTAACACACACCTTCTCCCACTCCTTCCCTCTTGCTAGGATCAGCTTTGCTTCCGGTTCTCTACCTCCTCTCCCCAAGAGGTGCAGGGGGACAGGAAGTGGGGTTGTAGTCAGGCTGTCCCATGTTGTTTCTGAGGCTCTTTCCTCTGCAGGAGGAAAACTCACAGACCTCCCGTACTGCAATGTGGTGTCTCTCCCATAGGAGACAGTTCTCCATGAACTTTTCTCACTAACATGGGTCCATTCCATGGGTCATAATCCACTCAGACACAGACTGCTCCAATGTGGACTTCACTCAGAGACATGAAAACTTTCAGGTGCAGCTAGCTGTTCCTGCATTCAGGCAGATGATGTCTGTAGTTCCTCTTCACTTTTGCCAGCAACTGCTTTCAAAATTGACACCCTGTCATCCAGAGAGCTAGTTTATCTATCAGTGCTGAGAATGCAACCTTCTTCCATCAGAATCCAGAGGATCAACTATGTGTGCAGTTTTGGTATTACAGCTTCATTTTCATCTGTACCATTTGTACATTTTAAGAATGGCTGCTGAAGGCACAGATTTTGATTAATATTATAGCTCAGCTAAGCATTGTCTTTGAAAAGGATTAACTATCTGGGCAGGGTACAACAAAGCTATTTAAACAAGAATATTTTACAAGGCAAATTACAAAGAGGACTGTAATTACCCATTTTGAGCAGTGTTTTTCAGGATTTCCTCTAGGTAAGAAGAGGTCTGTTGGGAAAGTTGTTCTAGCATGTATTTATGGACTGATAAGCCTATTGCTCTTAAAGAAAAGTAAATCAGCCTAAAGCTCAATTCATGGACCATCCAGCATATATCCATGGCCTTCAGTGTAAAAATACTTTGCAGTATAAAGATGTCCCAGTTTTTTTTTAATATATACAAAAGATACTAGCTTGAGTGAGGCACTGAATTACATAAAATCTATAAAGGGTAGTCTTTTGAAAAATATTTCTCTTAGATATTAGTATTTAAAAGGTATTGAAGAATATAGAATTTATACCTGTATGTTCAGAACTCATAACTGTAAAATGAAATATAACCAATAATAAACCAGAAGTTACAGAGGAGGAGTATTTATACACTTGTTAAGTCCCAACATAAGACTCCAACCTAAGTGCTGCATAGGTCAAAACATGCTTTCTTTCCTGGTATTGAACAACTAGGGAAGGTGAATCTTATCTCATGCTGTTAACATCTCACTATAAAGCATATTCTCAATATTAAAGACAGCACAATAAAAAGCAAAAAGGTTTTGTAATTCCACACAATAGCAAGTTTTCTACTTAGAAAATCAGCTTTATAAAAACTAAAGAGCACAGTTAAACCTGGGACACGGTTCCCTTAACAGGACATTCTTCATATCATGCATCACATTGAAACACTTATCAGAACCTAATTCAAGGGTTACGACTTCCCTAAATCAGGTGAAGACTGGGCGCAATTCAATGACATGATGAAGTACCTGAATAATGTAGGAAGGTTTAAACCCAACCCTGAAAAATATGAAGACATTCTTAAGTTTCCCTGAATCAGTTCTGTTATCACAAAGCTTTAATTAAGGATTTCTTTGGAGGAAAGAGTTCAACAAGAAGGGCTCAGAGATTTTACCAACCTCTTCTCCTTACTGATGGAACTGAAAGAATGATAAAACTGACTAATCACAGTGCATGAACTAAAGCACTCAGTGGGGTTTTAATATAAAAATTCTTATTTCTGTATTTCCAGACTCTCAATGCTTGGGGTTGACTCGTCCACTGTTCTGTGGTCTGATGAAAGTCCCAGGAGATCTTGGTTATTGCCTTACCGAGTGAACATCACAAAATCTCCCTCCAAAATGGGGCACCAGTCAAACAAAGAGATGAAGAATTGACATGGGTAATACTTAGTAACAAAATGTCTGCATAATATTCCAAATGTAAAAATCTTCTATGATGGGAAGAGAACCATACATTTCTTATGACATTAGGGAAGATAGTGCTGATGTGTCTTTTTTGAGAAGTTATGGCTTCAGTGAAAGTTGGAGAGTGGTCATTGTGATTCTGGATGTATTTTTTAAGAAGAGCAGAAGGGATAAATACTGTCAAACAACTGAAAGCTTGCTTCTAAGATGTTCAGAAATGAGATGTTTATGATAGGACTTTTGTATAGTTAAATGCCTGAGAACATACAGGAGTAGCCATATAGTGAAGGTACATGACATGCTGGTTTAAATTCGGCCTTCTCCCTGTCTCTTTCTCTTCACCTTCAGCACATTTTTACCAGTTTAGTCCTCACTCTCTTACCAGCTGTACACTGTTTTACTTCCTATTGCTACAATCCCTGCCCTACTTTCTGCGCTTTTGTGCTTTCATGGCTCCTTCAACCAAACCACATGACTTTCAAAGCATCTTAGAAACACCTTCTCACCCCTCTACTGAATTAGCAGATTAGAAAGCAACCTGTATCCAACAATTGTATTACATTCTCTGCCAAAGAGGTGGCTGAAAGACAACTGTAAGAAATATGAAGAAAGGATCATGAAATAATAAAGAACATAGAAGTCAGAGGATACCACTTTTAAAGGCATTTGAAAATACAAAGAAAGCCCTAGAAATGTACCTTAAAACAAAGGATCAAAGAACAGCTAGCCTAATTTGGCTTAGCTTCTCTGATCACATTGAAAATGATAACCCATACCAGCTGAGAAAATGAACTCCCCTAAATATATCTTCTGCAAGTTAATATGCAGAAGCAGAACTACCTAACAGAAGTGTCTCATAGCTGTTGTATTGAACCAACACACTGCTGTAAGCAGGACATGCATTTTTACTCCAGAGCTAGATCAGTATACCAATACAGGAATAAGATCTTACACATGAGGGGAGGCACCTGATCCAAGTCCTGTGAAACTTTCTCCTGTGAAACTCATCTTGAAGAAATACATTCAGATAGTTAGTACAAAATTAGTCAAGGAGACTTTCCTGCTCTTTTCAGCAAAGGAAAGCAGTCATAATAGCTTGAGTAACCTTTATTCTTGTTGAGTCATATTTATACATCATCACAAATTATGCCAGGATACTATTCCACATTACTCAAAAGAATCATAGCAACACTTCATTCTGGGGAAAGCCTTTACACTAAACAGAACCTCTTCCCAGTCAGAACAATGCAAAGGAGACAAGGTACAAATAACAACCTGTCGCAGCATGCCACTTTCTAAGACAGGTTCCTTCCTTGTGCAAAAACTGTTTATGAAACTGTGCTTGTACCTGTAGAAAGACAGCCAGCTCCATTATTTCTGATATCTTAGCAGAGAAGTGTGGAATAAGCAGAAAAGAATTCATCTTGATGCTGCTGCTTGCTGAAGTGATGCCACATCACTTTTTTTGCATGTCAAAATGCCATATTTATATCTTAAGATGAAATCTTGTATTTCCTTCTGGGAACATTTACTGTTAGAGTAAATTCGTAATGTTGGTCATGAAATGGGTACTAATTTTTATAATATAAAATAAATTATATGTTATTTTTAATTACAGCATTTCCTCAGATAACCTTTTCCTTCTCATTCCAATTAGCATGCTTAAAAACACATTGATAGCAAAAAGGTTAATGACTATAAATCACTGTTACACCTGCAAATGAATCCCTTATTATATGACAGGTGTTTCAGCAATGCCAAAAGAAGACCAAGGTCAAGAAAAGAGGTAGCATTTATTCATAGAGGCAGAAACTGAAAAGGTAAGTGACACAAATTAGATGGCAATCTGAAATAGCCAAAAATAAGGGCTTAAATGGCCATTACGATACTTTCTACATGTTCCCTTACTTGTCAGCAGCAGTGCTTTTAAGACCAGTACTTTTTTAGTAATTAATCATTTTAGGGTGTGGGATAGCTCTTTAACCAAATTGCTCTGTTTTCCTTAAGCAGTAATTGGCCAGATTTATCTCTGGTTCAATTACTTTGACTTGTCGCAAGCTATACTAGAGATGACTTATTAGTTTGATCATGGTATCTATGACATTAAGACAGTACTCTACTATTATGCTTTTGGAAATGAAGAAATTATATCCATAAAGAATTGCTAAGTTTTCTTTAAGTAAAACAAAAAATAAGTGCATCTGTAAACTAAAATCACCTTATGGGTACCATTTAAAGTACACATTAGTTACTGTAAGCTGTCTTTGGAAAAGATGATAGTAAGAACCAGGCCAAAACAGTAATATGAATGAGTCTCAGAAGTTTGAAATCCAGTTCTCAGCTCAGCTTCAGACTTCCCAAATGATTATAGCCAGTATGCAAACAGATATTCAAATATCTATAAACTAAATGTTAGACTTTCAGTAGTTGATCCACTGTTCCTACTTCAACATGTAGAATCTGCAAAGTCTTAGTACCTAGGAGCGTCTGGTGTCCTCAAACATGAACTGCTTTTCCTTGTAGTCAAGATCACTGATAATCTCCCAAGACTGAACCTCCTAGTTACTTCTTACTCCTTTATTAAAACTAAGTCAGGTCTTTACTTACATGTCTTTTACCCAGCCCTTCCTCTTAACCATTCTTTTCTTTTTTTACTATGATTTCACTTTTAAATTAACATTTTTTTTAGCACAGCTGTCCATACTATGAACTGAGCATTTCACTTCCTGCGTGTTTTTGTTTTGTCTGGTTGGGAGCAGCGCATGCTCATGAACTTATGCAGAGCCATCTTTTTTCCTAAGACACTTCAAAAACATGCAGGATATCTTTGTACCTTGTAAACGAAATTTATGCTATCAAAGTTCTCAACTTGCAGAAATAAAAATATTCCAGAAAAGTTTATTGACCTGAAGGGACCTGAAGGGACCTGAAGTCCCTGCCATAACATCCTCCCCAAAAAATTTTTGTTCCATGTTCACATGGTCAGGTCTGTCTGGATGTGAACACTTTAAATATTTTTTTGTTTGTTTGTTTTTTTTTGTTTTGGTTTTTTTTTGTTTGTTTTGTTTTTGTTTTTGTTTGTTTTTTTAGCAAAGGGGAGAAACCTAACACCTAGCTCATTTAGCAGCATATGCTGTCTTGTTCTCAAAAAGTTGCTCAAGTTTTGTAAAACATTTTCCTCACTACAAGCATCAGTAATGAACATAAACTATTGTTGATTTAAACTGAAAAGCTCTTCTGTATGTGTGGTCAGTCACACATGTTGCACCAGTCGTGCTTTGAGTCTTACTTTTAATAGTGCTGCAGTTAAATTGCCCTGTGCTGAGCGCCAGATAAATAAGATTTCACATTACATGCAATTTGTTGTGTTTATTGCCCTGTATGTTCTTTGGGCAAAATTCTGCCTCAGTGAACAGAATAAAATGAACAGAGCTATACAAAAGGTTATGCAATTCAAACACCCATCTCTGCCACATTATTACTCCTGCTGAAGTCCTGAAGCAAGGTACAAAAACTTCAGCACAGGCTCTATTCCGTAAGTATTGAAAACTGGGGTTAGAAGTATTAACTGCAGATTACACAATAAAACACAGTGTCTACCTAAACCTCTCTCAGTTTCTGTTTATAATATGCTGAAGGCCACTGGCCCCTCTGGCAGAGTTTTCAGAGGGGACATACTCACCCGCCCTTCACTTTTTTCCCCCTTTTCATTATTTTGGCAACGCACACCACTTCCTGATATTCTTCTACCTGCTTTATGTGCCTCTACACAAATTCTTTACTTAACGCTGATTTGTCACAATCCAGTTAAAAAAACTGCAAACACTATTCTGTCTTCAGTGTAACACAAGTTTCAGTCTCATTAAGTAAAGGACGTCCTCCTAAACTGCAAATTCATAGAGAGTTCTGAAAGAAATGAGGAACAATTAGAAGAGTAATATTTTAGAAAGTTTTTTTTTTCTTAGCTGATCCATGATTTCAGACAACTTGTTTGCTGACAGCTGAGATTTCCGTTTCCATGCTTCCTAGCCTTGGGAGCTTCCTGTGTCTGTTCTTTACACTCAGGATGAAAGCTCTTTCCTCTGTTCTATCTTTCTTTTTTCCCCCACAGTTCTCTCTTTTGCTTTATACTACAAAGGGAAGACAGATCTTAACCAAATACAGCTATTACAACTTTAGTTTCCTACATAGAATCATAGAATGTCAGGGGCTGGAAGAGACCTCAAAAGATCATCTAGTCCAACTCTCCTGCCACAGCAGGATCACCTATACCAGATCACACAGGAATGCATACAGGTGGGTTTTGAGTATCTCCAGAAAGGGAGACTCCACACTCACCCTGGGCAGTGTTCTGTCACCCTAACAGAGAAAAAATTCCTCCTCATGTTTACATAAAACTTCCTATGCCTCAACTTCCACCCATTGCCCCTTGTCCTGTTGTCAGGCATCACCGAGCAGAGCCTGGCTCCATCCTCCTGGCACTCACCCTTTACAAATTTATCAACATTAATGAATTCACCTCACAGTCTCCTCTTCTCCAAGCTAAAGAGCCGCAGCTCCCTCAGTCCTTCCTTATAACAGATGCTCCATTCCCTTAATCATCTTGGTGGCTCTGCACTGGACTCTCTCAAGCAGTTCTCTGTCTGTGAACTGGGGCCCCAGAACTGGACACAGTGCTCCAAATGTAGCCTCACCAGGGCAGAGTAGAGAGGCAGGAGAACCTCTCTTGAACTACTGGCCATAGCCCTTTTAATAACACCCCAGAATGGCATTGCCCCTCCTGGCCAAAAAAGCACACTGATAGCTTGTGGTAAACCTCCCACCAACTAGGACCCCCAAATCCTTTTCCCCTTCACTGCCTTTCAGTAGGTCAGTTGCCAACCTTAACTGATACACAAAGTTGTTCTTTCCCAGATGCAAGACTCTACACTTGCCCTTGCTGAATTTAATTCACTTTCTCCCTGCCCAACTCTCCAGCCTGTCCAAGTCTTGCTGAATGGCAGCTGAATGTCAGCACAGCCTTCTGGTGTGTCAGCCACTCCAACCTGTTTGGTGTCGCCAGCAAACTTGCACTCTGTGTCCTCATCCAGGTCATTGAATATGCTGAACAGAACTGGTCCCAGTACTGACCCCTGTGGGACTCCACTAGTTACAGGCCTAAAGGATATCAGGTTGGTCCAACATGACTTCCCTTTGGTAAAACCGTGTTGGCTGCTCTTAATGACCTCCCTTGTCCTTGATATGCCTAAGGACAGTGCCAAGGATAAGCTGCTCCATTACCTTTCTGGGGATGGAGATGAGACTGACTGGTCTACAGTTAACCTGGGTACTCCTTCTTACTCTTTTTGGAGTGATGTTTGCCCTCCTCCAGTCCCCAGGCACCTCTCCTGTGTGCCATGACTTACTGAAGATGGTAAAACACGGTCTGCCAGCTTCCTCAGCACCCGCGGGTGCATGCCATCAGGACCCATGGACTTATGGATGTCCAGATTACTCAGCTGTTCCTTAACCCAGTCCTCATCAACCTAGGAAGACTCCTTTGTCATGCTTTCCTCGTGTGCCTCAGGTGTCAGTAGCAGTTCTTTCCCAATCACCTTTTAATAAAATGAAAGCTACTAAACCCACGGGTTTACTGCTCCTACATGTGAAAGATTGCTTACTTCACATGTGTTTTACGGAAATTCACAATAATTAGTTCACCAGAAAGAGAAAATGCACAACATTATAAAATACAGATCACTGACTCAGCATTGCACTGTTCTGCCCTCTAGTACTAGACACTCCTGCCATCAAAGAAACAACTCCCAAATGGAAACCTGGAGGAAAAAAAAAAAAAAAAAAAAGGGCTGATTATTCTCAAAATCTTTACTTCTCTATTAGATCCAAGAGGGACCTGTTGGTAGCCAGAATTTTGTAATTTGTTGTTATAAGTAAGGAGATGTGGTTGCTTATGGAAAATGTTTGCTTTTACAAATTTATAACACATCTACTGGAAGCACATTTATCTCTCTGATATCTGCACCTTGTTCTAATATAACAAGAAACAGGAAGAGATGGTTGAGAAGACGTTCCTCCCACTTCCTGCAAACAATGTTAATAACAGAACCACAAAGCCACAGAACAACTTTG
This sequence comes from Ramphastos sulfuratus, assembly GCA_013399055.1. NCBI lineage: Eukaryota > Metazoa > Chordata > Aves > Piciformes > Ramphastidae > Ramphastos > Ramphastos sulfuratus. The sequence continues at coordinate 36,831 of WBNM01041653.1, forward strand.
AAAGGAAGGGGCTTTTGGGAGCCATCTAATCCAATCCTTCTCTCCTATTAGGTATAATTAGATCAAGCTTCTCAGGATTGTGCCGAAGGATAGAGATCACATAGTCTCTTTGGGTAATCTGCTTCAGTGTTTGATCACCTTCATGGATTAAAACAAAAATCAACAAACAATCACCCATCTACCCAAAAATCTTTTTATATTTAATGGGAATCAAAGCAGAAAGCCAACTATATGAAGACTGCTGTACTACTATTGTTATTCGCCAATAGATTAATTTTGTCTAAGTGCAGATAACGAAGTTCCCAGGACACTAAAAGAACTGTAGGATTATAATATTTTAGATATCTTCCAAATAATTCTATCCTAAGGTGAAGTATGCAGGCAAGAATATGCAATATTATATCTTCTGCCTAACAAAATTGCAAGAGGTTCCTCCTTCCACAGATACAATTTAGATTGTATTGTTGTCACTTTTGGAGAGTAAGAAGATGAGGATTGCATGACTGACAATTAAAACACGCTGAAGTGAAAATATCCTAATTTTTTTTTTTGCAGCCTGAAACGTGACAAAGAACTGGTTAAAGCCAGGAAATCCCAAGTTCCAGGGCAAGTCTAAACTCTGGATCAAAAAGCATTCCCAGACTTGAAGAAACAGAGCGAGACAAATGCATCCAATCAAACCCAAGCTTTTGCAGGAGTCCTCAGTACACCATCTTCCACTACATGCAAGAACTGAATACTTGCCAATTTCCAGAGTTAGATAGCATCTTCCTCACAAACTTATATGAAGGTAACAAACTGTAAATACGTGTCTGCAGTGCCAGCAGGTTATTAGGGACCAATCTAGAGAATATTCATGGTGCTTCAAAATGAAAGTAACAGCAGTGGGTGGGTTTGAGTTAGCATAGGTGTTATAATTTTTAGTGGACTTA
>WBNM01041653.1:38771-49055 GCA_013399055.1 Ramphastos sulfuratus
AAATAACCTTCCTGAGGGATTCCTTGTGCTTTACTATTCACTTTTTGTCTCTGCCACTTATCAGTGATCATCAGTGATTTTTTTGAGGGGGAGTTTATTGCTTTCTAATTATTATCTTACATGCTTTCAAAGTCAGAGCAATAGTGAAGCAGAAATGATGAACTGCCATTACTGACAGAATAACCAAACTCAGAAAATGATTGTGTTTCCTTTAAATAAAGGATGTAGATAATCCATTTATCAACAGGAGAAGCTATGAAAATACATGGAAACATGTAAGTGATTATACTTACACATATATATGGAGTAGAGGTTGGCTAAGACTGGTCTTGACAAATTTTAACATCTTCTTACTACATATTTATTGGTCGATGAATTTTATATATTTATAAATCTGTTCTTAACACCACAAGGCCTTATGCTGTGCCAGATGCCTGATACAAGGTGGTTTTTTTTTCATAGTTTGAAGTTATACATTGAATGTTTCCCTGCTAAAAGCTGCACCTCATCTGAATTCTTTGTGCATATCTAAAACTAACTTAACACTTCCCAGAACATTATTTAAGACTGTGTGTCTTAATGACTATGTGTGCTAATGTAAAAACAATAGCAGGGCTAGTTCCACTCCATTTGGGGGCTTAGAGACTATGGCTCTTAAATGTTTTTAACTGCTTTTCCTCCTAAGAGAGATAGCAATACTTAAATTTCATTGACTTTCACAGTATCACAGTANAAGGTAAAAAAATGGGCAAAATATAGTATTTTAAAAGCAGACCCTTCAATTCATAATTTTTATTTTTAATTGCAAAATCTAATGCTGGCAGGTAAAAAATGGGAATATTGTGTACATATTTAAATGACTAGACAACAATCTTGTGTGTTAACTGCATTGGCTGTAAACCAAAAATACTTGGATCTATCACAAATTCCATCTCAAAGAGATAATGAGATATTGAGGATTTGTGTTCTGTTTTCACAGAAGGCAAAGTTTATGACATTTAACAGACAAATTAAGAATAAAAAAATGACAACGGCTGAGATATAACTGTAAGCCTCAATGAGATCACCAAAGGGAAAAATCACCACCAGGGATTAGAAAAGGAGAAACTTACCAGGCTGAAGCTGTTCATTGCTCACGCTTCTGGTGATAGCCTTCCACCACTTCCCTCCTCCAGACTGTTTATCTTCATATAAACCTGATTAAAAAAAAGTAAAAATAAAAATTCAAACCCAAATAATATAAAGAAATTATATTGAAATCTTGACTTGAGTAACTGAGTCAGAAATCTCTCAGTAGATCAACATGATAGATCGTGTTCCTCCATTACTCTTAAATTTATTAGAGTACATGACGTATCTTAAGACTGACCTTAAGCACTCATAATAAAGAAAAAGAGGTCTGCTGACTGCTACAGTTACATAACATGTCATCTCACTTTCTATTTGTGAATTTCATTGAATAAACCCAAAACCTTTAGAACTCTTGTAGAAAAATCCCTGACATTTATTGATGGTTAGTAAGGATAGATGGATCTTCTCTGTCTCAGCTACTTTCCAAAGTCTACTTGCTGCTATTGCAGGCTTGTAGTACTTGGGGAAGAGCTTACAAAGCAGTGTAACACTCATGCATTGATTAAAAATAATTAAAAACATGGCTTTTTTTTTTTTCCCCCCTTATGTGAAAAAAAACGGACAACATTTGAGAGTTAAAATCCACCACACAGTGGTTCCTCAATAAAATTCTTGTCCTCCTAGTTTTATAATCAGTTGTAGTATCATTCTTAAAGTTTCAAAGTAAGAAGAGATAAAGTGATCTCCAGTTACTTAGTTCAGGAAATTAAAATAAGACTCCATAGTGTCTACTAGGTCAGGCTTTGGCCTCAAAATAATGATTTTCAAAGTATTCCATTTAAAATAAAATGAGTGTTTTTGATTTCACACTTGAAACAACCTCTAGCATTTTGGTTTTGAAAAGTATTAGGATGTACAAAATTGGAATAGGTCACCAAAAAATCACACTAAAATGACAAGTAATTAGAGAAGATCTAAAGCTGATTCCCCCCCAACCTGCCCCAGATAGTCTGACATGCTTTATCACGATAATTGACTTAGATTAATTAGGATTATTTTGATTTTGAGATGGTACTAAAGTCAGACAGAAAGGTTCCTTTTCTTTGCAAAAGATTTTTTGTATAATCCCTGAAAATTGTACAAGCTAAGGTCTACACATGGAGTAAAGTGAATAAATATAGGATAAGTCATGTTACATTTTTCTCTGCATGGACTTCTAAATCACAGTCTTCCTGAAAAAGAGAGAGGCTCATCTTAGGTTTCACGAAACTCACCTATATGCTCCCAAAGTTTTTACAATGAATACTAAATCTAGCTCTTGACTTTCTGTCCTCAAGCTCTCAATCAAGACAACTGCTTACATGAGAGGACTCTGCCTCTTACATTCACTTGTCTTGAAGGTTTTTAAAGCCTTAGGATTGTGATGGATATTGAGAAGCAGACCAATGGTACCAGATTTCTCCAATTTTTCTGTGTAGAAACATAGCCACAGATTAACTGGTTAGAAAAGACCTGAGGAAGTCTCTTGCCAAACATCAATTCATATGCAGGGTCAGGACTGAATTCAGATCATGGCTTGGTTTAGCCAAGTACTGAAGAAATATATTTCTACAATACATGTAATTAAAGAAAGTAAATTGAGAGCTATAATTTTAGTAATTCTACGTAGTTTGTAAAAACTTATAAGAGCAACTTAACCCAAATTCACTTGGTTTGAATTTCTCCTCTTAACTGTCTTGGATTACCTTACTGCTATTCTCTAGTGCAATTTCAAACACGAAGAAGGAAAGAGGCAACAGTTATAACTTTGCAATTCAGGACATGAACTATTTTAGGTATCAGTGGTAATGTGCTCAAAATCCTCCATTCCCCCTTCCCCTGGCAGAATCTGGATGGGGAGGGAAAAGCATGGGAAAGAGGCAGAAGAAGGCACCTTTCCCACCTAGGGCTGGGATCCATGCACATGGAACTTTCCCCATGGTATTTGTCAGAACCTCACAGTTTGCCAGCCCAGGATGCAACAGGCTGAGTTTCCTCCTTCCTTTAGTGACATTATGACAGCAGTTACTCTTGGAGATATTAACAGGAAGAGCTGAAAAGCACACATTTCGCTCTTCCCGATGCAAAGCTCTTCCCTAGCTGCAAAGTTCCCCCATGCACTGCTCCCTTGCTGCAAAACAGTTGCACTGACTCTGTCTGGCTTTTTGTATCATGCATTGTGGATTATAAACTGCAGTTCTGGAAGGCCTCTCAGGGCAAAACAAGACCACAAGAGGTGTGGTAGGGTTAGAATTACCCCCCAAATAAAATCACCAGACTATCTCAAATGGCTTGGAAGCGAGTATTTACAGCAAGCTAAAATCTAAAAGCATAAAATACATTGCATATGTACAAAATATATTTACAATTATTTACAACTATTTACAAGTCATAAATAACACCAAAAAACGTCCTTAATTGTTTCCCCCACCCCCCTCCTCAGGGGAACAAAGGAATAGAATAACTCTCCCAGGGAGAAATCAGGCTCACTGTTATCTACTCAGCCAAGGATACTGCAGCCATGCAAGATCAACCAGAGAAGTTGGTCAGGGCAGAGGATCGAGGGGTGAGAGTGAGAAGAGAGAAAATTGTTTATACAGCAGACTTTTATCCTAAACAGCAAATGAATGGAATGGTATAGACTTACCTATTGCTGTTCTTCTGCACCCAATACAATTTTATTTATAATTTCAAATAAAGCTAGAATGTTAACTCTGTTATCTGTACCACAAGAGGAATCCTCACAGTGCCTTGGGAGTAGAAGTGGAATACTTCCTAGAGTCTCTGNTGAATTTCTCCTCTTAACTGTCTTGGATTACCTTACTGCTATTCTCTAGTGCAATTTCAAACACGAAGAAGGAAAGAGGCAACAGTTATAACTTTGCAATTCAGGACATGAACTATTTTAGGTATCAGTGGTAATGTGCTCAAAATCCTCCATTCCCCCTTCCCCTGGCAGAATCTGGATGGGGAGGGAAAAGCATGGGAAAGAGGCAGAAGAAGGCACCTTTCCCACCTAGGGCTGGGATCCATGCACATGGAACTTTCCCCATGGTATTTGTCAGAACCTCACAGTTTGCCAGCCCAGGATGCAACAGGCTGAGTTTCCTCCTTCCTTTAGTGACATTATGACAGCAGTTACTCTTGGAGATATTAACAGGAAGAGCTGAAAAGCACACATTTCGCTCTTCCCGATGCAAAGCTCTTCCCTAGCTGCAAAGTTCCCCCATGCACTGCTCCCTTGCTGCAAAACAGTTGCACTGACTCTGTCTGGCTTTTTGTATCATGCATTGTGGATTATAAACTGCAGTTCTGGAAGGCCTCTCAGGGCAAAACAAGACCACAAGAGGTGTGGTAGGGTTAGAATTACCCCCCAAATAAAATCACCAGACTATCTCAAATGGCTTGGAAGCGAGTATTTACAGCAAGCTAAAATCTAAAAGCATAAAATACATTGCATATGTACAAAATATATTTACAATTATTTACAACTATTTACAAGTCATAAATAACACCAAAAAACGTCCTTAATTGTTTCCCCCACCCCCCTCCTCAGGGGAACAAAGGAATAGAATAACTCTCCCAGGGAGAAATCAGGCTCACTGTTATCTACTCAGCCAAGGATACTGCAGCCATGCAAGATCAACCAGAGAAGTTGGTCAGGGCAGAGGATCGAGGGGTGAGAGTGAGAAGAGAGAAAATTGTTTATACAGCAGACTTTTATCCTAAACAGCAAATGAATGGAATGGTATAGACTTACCTATTGCTGTTCTTCTGCACCCAATACAATTTTATTTATAATTTCAAATAAAGCTAGAATGTTAACTCTGTTATCTGTACCACAAGAGGAATCCTCACAGTGCCTTGGGAGTAGAAGTGGAATACTTCCTAGAGTCTCTGGGGAATTCCCTGCCTCTTGATAGTGAGGGAATAGTCCCTGCTCATGGACTTACCTTTTACGTGTCACTGTTTCTTAAACTGTTTGTTACTGCTTGTACATCTGTATTGTGAAGGGATTTCCTAATGAACATCGAATCTGTACATTTTCATAAATTTATAGTTTAATGAATTCATATCTACATGGGGGTGGGCTTAGGGTTAATTAAATAATTTATATTTTTATTAATTCCCCATCTCACCTCCTCTTATCATAACAATATCGACCCATTTTTAGATGGCATTGCTTCTATATCCAGATACAATGACTCAGTTAAAATTTGCCCCAGTTCATATTTATGTAACAGAAAAGCTTTTCCTACGAGCTATTTTTAAAGCCAGCCAAATAGCCATTTTGTGATATTTGCAAGGTCAATGAATAATCTGATGTCTGCTTAGAAGGTATGAGGACTAAGAAAACGATTTCTGTGTTGTTTCTTGAGTCGTTTTGGAGAGTATTTTATTAATGTTATAAGTAAGGAACACCAGATATTTCCACAGTGTTCTGTGAACTACTTTATTTTCAGAATTCACTGTTTTAAATAATGTTTCTGTTAACGTATTATGAGGAATTATGTCATGCAATGTGTGCTACTAAGTGGTACTCTAATATCAACCTGCACTATATACATAGAGTGTATTATTGAGGAAGGCTGCAAGAACACCCACTTGACTTATGAGATAATTTGTAGAATTCCTGACAAAAGCCAAGGAGTATAGGCTACATTCAGCTATTAAAGAGCATGAAGAGGCAGTTAAGGTGAGAGGCAAATACTAAATGCCTAAAAATAGAAAGGAATATATCCCCTAGATTGTACACACTTTGCAGGAAACGCTGTAACAGGTAGAATTCAGCACAGATATATTCTCTGTTTGGTGTAGGTAGCACAATAGCACCACTACCTATTACTCGAGGCAATGACCATTCTTTTGGATCCTTGAGTTGGATGGAGTCATACTGATTTATTCTCAAAATATCCCAGCAAACTTATTGGCAAACTAATGACCTCAAATTAAATTTTGTATCACCTTAATTCTGTTCAATATACAGTAAGACCGCTTCAAAGGCTCCATTTTTCAACCCACACACATCAAAGGTGGAAGTAGCATTTGGCCAGGAAGAAAGACACGCAACAAGAATGTGTGCAAGAATACTCCCACTCTGACTTTGCACCAAGAGCATGGTAATGCACTTCTTTTGGGGTTTAAGGCAATGTTACTCATCTATTTGAGAGGAGATGAAGACACCCATTTCTGAATACCGCTCTTTTTTTTTAATTTTTTTTTTCCCAATTACTGAAAACCACCTTGCTCTTTGATCCTATGCTATGTGTCTAATTGATATTTAAGACATTTTGGATTTTCTTTGTAAACTCAGGATTAAGTTAAAAGACTGTTCAAGCTTCTCAACTGAAATACTAAATATTTCAACCCTGTCTTGTGATATATGTAACCTATTTCCTGATCCAATCTAGCTTTTCAGTATAAATTTCTGTAATCAAATCACATTTTCTGGCACAACTGAAATTGACATTTTGTTATTTCCAATTTCCTGGCATGCCTAAGCAATAATGGACTTATGTACCAAGTTATGTCTTAAATTTGTTTTAGTCCTAAAAGTCACCTGGAATATTCAGCCAAGAAAAATAACTTGTTTATTTATTAATTAAAAGAATCATATTGTAAAACTTTGGAAGAAGGGGAAAAACACGTTTCACAATCCTGGAGTCAGAACACAAATGCAAAAACTTGTATTTCTTTTTAAAGACTAGGGAGTAAGGCAGACAAAAGCTTTAATATTTCTCTCTAAAATATTTATGCACTGCAGAAGATTCAACAGTTGAACTTCTGGACTATGTATACAGAATTACTTATTATAAAAGATTTAAATTTGATATGCCAAACATAAATATCTACTTAGCATCCATCCTATACACTTTCCTACTGAAAAGTGAGGAACAAGAAGAACTAGGTTTAGTTCTGGCTTCATACCACATTTGTTGGTTAGAGTAGAATCAATCGTACATCATTGTCTCACTGGGAAACAGGAAGAAAATAGAGACGCTGAGTTACAGTTCTTTACTGAGATTAATCCTAGTCAAAACTGCAGGAGAAATTGTCTTCCCTTGTTCCCTGATCTTGAGACACTATCTAAGCAAAAAAATGACTACTCACAAAGTAAAGACCAGTTAAGAAAACTGAGATCTGTTCTGGGAGCATGACATAGCAAGGATGCACAAGAAACATCAGCTCAATTTGTGCAACCTGCATGTCGTGCTTTCAGAGGGTGCTTGGCACTAAAAGGAAAACAGGGACTCCTTTTACCCACCTCCAACTCACCTCATTCAGAAGACTGTCAGCATTTTCACAAGGCATATTCCTACTGAATTCCTACTGTTTTCTAAATGTTCTACTACTGAAAATGCAAGGTAGTAAAAACAATAGGAGAAAAAGAAATCAAACAAGTAAAGCAGAAACATTTGGGTTTACCAATAATCAGAGCTAATGTGTGAGAAATCTTTGTAACGTCTAATTTGGAAACCACGACTGCTTGCATGGGATAGCTTTACTTGACAATTATAACACCATTTCACCCAGCTTAAGCCATTTGTATAACTAAACTTAAGACTGCAAAAGGACATCAACCTTTCTGTATAGTTCATAACTATATAAACCATAGACCAAATGCTCAATATTCAATACAATTTACTTGTCATGCCACTGCTGGTTTATTACTATGGTATGCAGCTCAGCAGAATCACAGAATACTAGATGGTGGAAGGGACCTCGAAATATCATCTAGTCCAATCTCTCTGCAGATCAGGATCATCCATATCAGATCACACAGGAACACATGCAGGTGAGTCTTGAATACCTCCAGAGAGAGAGATTCCACACTCTCCCCGGGCAGCCTGTTCCAGTGTTCTGTCACCCTCACAGGGAAAAAAAAAACCTTCCTCATATTTCTGTGGAACTTCCTATGCCTCAGCTTCCACCCATTGCCCCTTGTGCTATCATTGGGCATCACTGAGCAGAGCCTTACTCCATCCTCTTGGCACTCACCCTTTACATATTTATCAACATTAATGACTTCACCCCTCAGTCTCCTCTTCTCCAAGCAGTTTCCTGTTTCAGTAATTTTGTAGTTTTGTGAATATCACTTCTTCGGTATTATTTGTTTTTAACTATTTTTCTACAATGTCTTTCCCAATCACTGGAATTTGAGACATTTTCTCGAAATTCTCTAATGGAAAGCTTCAGTGTAGAATCATATCCTAATTTTTGCACTGTAAACACCTATCTAAAGATACAAACGAGAAGACTGACGGCCAGAGAGAATTTCCTCCAGTCCTCACATACGGACAAGCACGTTACAGGGTCTACCTAAATATTAACTTTGTGGAAGTTAACAGTGGAAACACTGTTCAAGATCCATGCTGTTGTCTAATTTCCAGATCACAGGTGTTTGAGGCAAATTCATACTCATTCGTTCCTGGATACAGTTACCAAAAGTCTTGCAAATAGAAAAAAATCTTTGCCTAACATACAACTGCAATTTAGCAGACTGCAAGATGAGCCACGGTATGAATGGAAAGCAATTATATAAAAAGCAAAAAAGAACACAGAGGCAAATAAAACAGCACAAAATCAAGAGATGGTAATAGTACAGACTGCAATTATTTAAAAGGACCTGTAATCATTCGTTCCAAAAATATTTGTAGTAGTATAGCTCAGATTTCATTCATGAGATAAAATAGAAGTTTTGGTATATTAACTGAATGAGAGTATATATTAACACTACGATAAACTTTTTTCCCTTAGTTTTTGGAGGAAAACAAAAAAAACCCCAACCAACCAAAACCCCCAAACAACAACAACAAAAAACAAAACGCCAAAAAAACCCAACCGAAAAAATAAAACCAAACCCAAAAAACAACCAACAAACCAAAATAAAAATCCAGCCACACCAGAGCAGCACAGTTCCCTAATAGTAAACTGTATTTCACATTTTTTTTTTTTTTCTTTTTTCCATGAAGATGTGAAAAAATGACTGGTTAAGAACTAAGATAAGTGCTTATGAACAGGGACTAAACAATGACTTTGTATTCTCCCAACTATGTTTCTGACTATTAAAATTCCATTTATTAAATATTTGGGTGACATAAAGCTCTGACCTTCAAACTATTAGTTCTGGAGTCTAGGAGAGTTTACCAAGAGGTTTCTTACTTTATACATGTATCCTCACTTTCCTTTAGGGATAATGAAAGCTGACTACTGCTGAGTTTAACATCTGCTCTGAGTAAATAAAGACATTCTCATGGCGAAAATCACATTTTTGCTAAGTAATTTAAGTGCCTACCCAGCTGAGAAGTCAGAAATATCTTAGGATTGAGCAATATGACAAAATGGCTGTGGGCATGATAAGCATTTCAACCAGAAGGCAAAACTCAAAATTTTGAGAATTTTATTTTTTGTGCTGTGATACAAGTCCATTGGATCACAACTTGAAATGTTGAGACCAAATCTGTTATCTTACTCTCTAAACAGCACTTAATTCATTTCAAAGGTACTGTTTGTACATAAACACACTTTCTCAGTGTAATCAAAGAACATTGAGGCTTGATTCTAATTGTGTGCCACAGAGAAAATGAGATGGCACCTGGAGAAACAGCAGCTATCACCAGAAGATCTACTATCAAGCTATTAACCAGCTAACAGACCTGCATGCTTCTGCAGCCTGACATCCCCAGCGTTACACCTGAAAATAAACATCTTAACTGAGTTGTCACAATGTGTGCATTAAATGGAGCGTACTCTTTCAACTAATAGAAAATGTCACTTTGATTATATTAAATGCAAATGGCACACTTTCTAAAAGAAGACCTTATGGACATGTGTGCATTTCACATGAAGGAAGAAGATGCTGTCTCTATGCAATACTGGAATGCAAATCCAAGTTATGACTTTGTGGTAGTTTAAAACTAACCCTCTATCCCGATTTTAAATTATAAACAAGAAACAGTAAAATTCCAAAGATGTTGAATAAAAAAATAGTAAAAGGTAAATAAAATAGGGTATTGCATGCAAAAGAAAAACAATAGATAAGTCTGTACCATCCCATTTGTTTGCTGGTTCAGGAAAAAGTTTGCTGCACAAACTGTTCTGTCTTCTTTTCACTTCTGTCTGCAATTTTGCTTTGCATTACTCCCCTTACCTCTTTCTTGACCTTCTGCTGGC
>WBNM01041655.1:0-20588 GCA_013399055.1 Ramphastos sulfuratus
GCAGTGCAATGGAATGCAATGCAGTGGACTCACATCCTTGGTAGAAGAGTTCAGGATTTTTTTCCCTTGATCCTTTCTCCTTAAAATCTCTTCTTTAGACATCCAGAGCCAAAGACTTTGCTGGACTCCAGCACCTGTGTTCTGCATATAAACTTTTGTAACACATCTCATCAGCTGAAATCTGTGCCCAGTACCTTTAAGACTGCTCACACACTAATACCTCCCACACTCACATTTCTTTCAAGATGAGTGTCTCAAATTGAATAAAGCCTTCAAATTATCTGAGCAGCTCTATTTAGGAAGAAGGAAATCTGTGAGAAGGGTCTTTAAGAGGAAACACTTTTATTTTGATGCCAAATTTCTCCTAGATGTGCCACACTTTATATAGATTACAAATACATTATTGACACATTGATCTTTCTTTTCTCTTGCCAATATTGCTCTGCTCTGTGGATTGAAATGGATGCTCTACCACCTTGGTTAGTCAGTGCACCTAGATAGAGGAATAAACCTATTTGCAAACCTTAACAAGGTGGTTGGAATGATTGATGCTAGCTGAGGTCTTCTGATGAAGAGGATTTTCCTCACTGTGCACTGCCACAGAAATCTCCATCTTGGAGCAAACAGCTTTGATTCCACACTGGGCAAGACTTTCTACCAACTCTAGTTCTATGTAGGCCAACCAATTTTTAAGTATATAGGCCAACCAAAAGGTAGGTTGGTTGTAGACACTTAATTTGAAGGGTGTTATTTTTAGTCCCACTAAGGACTGATGGCATGAAAACAATTAGGATCTTTTGTCAAGTTAATTAAATTTTACTAAGTGTAGTAATCTCAGTGGGTTTAGTACACCAGAGGAAATGCTAATTAAAACTTAAATTCTTCCTGGTATAATAAGGAACTCTAGTAGCAAATCAATGTTTTGCATACTGATAGATATTCAAACACTGATTTTTAACTAGATGAGGGTGAACCCCTTAAAGGGTTTTGATCTACTGAAGGCTCACTTGAGAACAGCACTAAATGCAGCTAAGGAGCATTATGCAATCTGGGAGAGTTGCCTCTTTCTTAACAAAAACACTGTCAACTCTGCAGCAGGGTGCAAACATACAGCACTGCAAATGCAAAAGAAATTAAAATATTCAAAAATATGGGCAAAAGAAATGAAAGGCTTCTAACAGCTCCCCTTTCCTGATTACTTTTTTTTTTGGGTGACTTGTTAAGCAACTGAGATTTAATGAGATGTGTTGATCTGTGGCAAGCACACAGAGACTGACTGTGCATTATTTCTTAGTTCATGCCATTTGATTTTCAGTACTCAGCTAATCAGCATTTGATTTATTATTTTTTTTACACTGTTTTCTTCAGCATTATCTTCTCAGAGGAAGACATCTCCAATCACTTAAAGGTTAAAAACCATCATTATATAGTAGCAAAGCTTTCATGTCAGCTTTATGCTTCTCTTTTACCTTTTTAATTTACTGAGCAGATTCAGACACTCCTTCAAAATGACAGTCACCAACCTGGACCAACCCAGAAAATCCTTTGCTTTCAAATCTTATCCCCCATACAAAAAAGAAAAAGGGAAGCAAACTGTGTTATGGTCTTTTCACTTCTCCCAGAGAATCATAGAATGGTAAGGTTGGAAGGGNATGTTTAACAACTGCTTCCACCCTTAGCAAGGTCAGGCTGTGTATATCAGCTTGTGCATCCTCACCCTGAGACAGAAGTCATGGCTGGTGTGAAGAGCTCTTTCTTCTAACAATGTCCTGTGCTGCTCTGTGCCAGGACACAGGCAGTATCACATTTCAAGTCTGCTCTGCTTCACTCCAAGCACTCTGCATATTTATGACACTCTCTTGGTGGGATGGCTGACTGCTTAAATTCCTCTGATGTCCTCAGCTTGTTGTCATTTGGGCAATTAATGTTCATCTTGCAGCCATGCAAAGGCAGGGTCAGATCCAGGACAGAGGGGTCTGTAAATTACAAGAGATTGCCCCATCAGGAGACATTGCTGCTCCCTGGGAAAAAAGAGTGGCTGTGAGAAAGGGCATGCACATTGCTCAGCCCTCACCAGCGTGATCTATGGGCTGGTGCTGCTTCTTCCAGACCTTACATCTCTTAGCCTTGCACCCCAGGGACAGGGGAATAAAGGTTGGGTGTTTCTCAATGAGGAATCACTGCACACCCCAGTCAATTACCTGTGAGCCTTGCCAGCTAAAAGCAGATTATTCAGTTTTTGTGGCGGTAAAAACAAGAAAGAAAAATAAAGAGCTTGCAGAATGTGTTGGTTGTTTGCTCGAGGTATGGTTTCCATAGCCTGGAACACACAGAACACATTATAGAATCACAGAATCAATCAGGGTTGGAAGGGACCACAAGGATCAGCCAGTTCCAACCCCCCTGCCATGCCCAGGGACACCTCACACTAGATCAGGCTGGCCAGAACCTCAGCCAGCCTGGCCTTAAACATCTCCAGAGATGAGCCTCCCAACATCTCCCTGGGCAACCCCTGCCAGGCTCTCCCCACCCTCATGCTGAAGAGCTTTTTCCTAACATCCACTCTGAATCTCTCCATTTCTAGCTTGCTTCCATTCCCCCCAGTCCTATCACTACCTGACATCCTAAAAAGTCCCTCCCCACCTTTCTTGTAGCCCCCTTAAGATGCTGAAAGGCCACAATAAGGTCACTTTGGAAACTTCTCCTCACCAGCCTCAACAGCCCCAACTCTCTCAGCNCAGAACTGCACACAGGACTGCAGGTGGGGTCTGAGGAGAGCAGAGCAAAGGGGCACAATCCCCTCCCTTGCCCTGCTGCCCACACTGCTCTTGCTGCAGCCCAGCACACAGTTGCTGTCTGAGCTGCACTCACACTGCAGGCTCACGTCGAGCACTGACATCACACCTAAAATATTAAAGGGATAATTGAATCAAAAGCAAATCACAGTGCAAGCAATTGATTAAAAAAAAAGCCACCAACAAACAAAACTATGCCACCTTGCAGTTTTCAGAAAGCCATCTACCAGGAGGACCATACATGTCCATCCCAGAAGAGAGACAGTGTTCAGGGAGGAATGGAAGGAGAGGGCATCTCTTCCTACACGCCAAGTTGTGGCAGGAGAGCCTAACACTAGGTAATTCCACCACATGCCTGACATATCTTCTGAGTGGTGGAGCCTTGCTCCTCTCTTACAGTTGTCAGTTTAAACTATGACTTTTCAAGAGGTGTTTAGATGCTGACTTCTATTGTCCTCATTTCTCTGCTGCTCCCAAGGGACTTGCCCACGCTATTCTTAACTACTAAGTGTTCTTTTCAGATTCCAAGTTCAATTTGCTGCCCTTCAGATCTCACCTCCTCCCCCACTGTTAATTTTCCAGTTCATTATGACATTATTTTAGACATTTATGATGGCTGTGTTGTTTCCAAGATAAATGGAGACCCAGAAGCAGCCTGTCCTTCAGCTGCTAAGAATGCAGCCATGGAGAAAAGGAAGTAACCCTGATGACTCAAGCTTTTCTTATATAGTGGAGCATAAACAATTTTATTTTCATGAATAGTGTGAGCCTTGAAATTTCAGACACAAAATAGAACTTCCCAGACTACTCTCCTGCCTTTTGAGAAGTTCACAAAGAGTGGCATCAAACCAGTTCAAACCACAGCTTCTGAGGTTTCTGAAGTCTTAGTTCTGTAACATTTCTGTTGGTTTTGTCTGATGTTTTCTGGGGTTTGCATATTTGGAAGCCAAATATTGGCAATGTTGGGCAACATTGAAAGGCACAGGAGCTGGCATGGTTTTAGGAAGGTTCTTTACTGTCTTCACAGAGGGGTTGGAAGGGGTTTGCAGAGATCATCAAGTCCAACTCCCCCCTGCCTAGAGAAGGTCACACAGAACCACATCCAGATGGATTCTGAATGTCTCTGGGCAGTCTGTTGAAGCATCCTTACATTAAGGAAGTTTCTCCACATGTTTAGATGGGTTCAAAGTTGAACATAAGGAGTTCCATTACCTCTTGTCCTGTCCTTGGGCACCACTGAAACCAGGTTGCTCCCAATACTGGGATTAGGATCTCCCTGGCTGGGGAGGGACTATTGACAAGGTCTTGTAATGCCAGGACAAGGGACAATGGGTTTGAAGTGTCAGAGGGGAGATTGAAAGTGGATGTTAGGAGGAAGTTGTTTGCAGTGAGGGTGGCGAGACACTGGCACAGGTTGCCCAGGGATCTTTGATCACATTGGGTGATTCTGTGCTCCACAACCTCCCTGCAGGTGTTCAAGGCCAGGTTGGATGAGTCCTTGAGTGACCTGTTCTACTGGGAGGTGTCNTATGGGAGGTGGCCCTGCCTAATGGCAGGGGGGTTGGAACTGGATGATCTTTGATGTCCCTTCCAACCTTACCATTCTATGATTGCAGCCCTTGGCTGTACTTTTCCAGCAAGTCCCTGCCCTCGAACCAGGGAGCCCAGAAGTGGAAAAGGTACTCCAGAGGTAGCCTCACCAGGGCAGAGCAGAGGGGAAGGAGAAAAACCTCCCTTGACCTGCTGACCACACTCTTCTTGATGCATCTGGCACTTTTGGTAGCAGAGATGCTCGGATAGAATGGGACAATGATGCCTGCACCAGGTGGGTTTGCTCTTTTAAGGTGGGATATGTCCTGCTGTCATATACCACTCAGCTGTGAACAAGACTTTCATTCTTCCTGACAGATAGAGAAAAAAAAAAAACCCAAAAACCAAACCATTTTTGTGAGTGCAGTTGGCAATGATGACATTTCCATACAGGAGGTTCCATCTTTCTCTGCTATTCCTTACAGGTGTCTCCGTTGAGCGCTGAAATTCACAAAGCTCACATTCATGCCTCATTATTTTTCAGTACTAAGTGAAGAAATCACCAAGCCAGTGAAGAAATCAAGCAATGGGAGTCTTGACAGAACTACACTGACAACTCCTTTTTTACTTTTTTCTCCCTGCCTAGATAGAAATCAGAGTTCATTTTCTCATAAAAGTGATTCATAATAGCAGCAAGATGAAGAGAACTCTGCTGACGACTGATCACCTTAATATATTGTTTGCAAGGATCCTGAGCTGTCTAATGTACTTAGCTATCAGATGATAACTACTGCACTTAAATAATTTACCTTGGACTACATCTCATGTGTCACTCCAGCTCCACGAAAACATTGCTTTTAGGGAAAAGAAATGTCAATAATAAATCAGCAGGGGCACATTCATGAATTCGACAGGACGGAGAGATTAGAGATCCTTGGTAGCAGTTCAATTTTCCAGTCACATTCAGCTAAATGTTTTCCACCAGGAATTGTGGCAGGGATCTAGAGAATGGTTTCATTAACTGTGTTTATGTATTTAAATAGCAGAGCTTTCCTGAAGCTGCAGTCCAACAGTGGAACCTCGCCAGCAGCCATTTGTTAAACCTATTCAAGGGTTTGAGAGCAGCAATCATTTATCTGAGCGAAGATTGCAAAATGCATTTTTATACTTCTGCAGGCTCCTAATGGTGTGGAAATTGAAATTCTCATTTTTGCCCCTGCAAATGTATATAATATCATTAATGATCACTTTCATTGCCTTGTTATATCTGCTTCTACCAGTGCTCAACTAGTCCCTCCTGGCCAAGAACCAGCAGTTCCAGTTCAAAGTAGATTTACTAAGCTGTTCTCACTATCAGGCTCAGGTGGGAGGAGTATTTCAGCTCCATTTATAAATGATTCAAAACCTAACCTGCAAACATCTGCATCTGCAAAAGCCTTAGCAAGACAGTGCATGGAAATACTTCCACGAGAACACCAAGACAAGGTTCATGACTGAGAGGATGCTTGCAGGACTGGAAGCTGCCAGGTGTAAATGAACCTCACATTAGGGGCATGCTAATAAAACCAGATTCGTTATCAAATCTCAGAGCAGAGCAGAAAAATCACTGAGCCTGAAGACTCTTACAGAAAAATGCTTGAAGAATGAACATTAAGCAAGAATTATTTTAAAGCTAGCAAGGCCTCTTTAGGATGCATTTTTGCATTCTTTAAGTTTTAAGCACACACTTCCTCTGTTTTTTATCTCTACCCTGATAAAACTTTGCTGCCTATTTATCTGCTGGTTGTGCAAGTGACTTCTCACAAAGCAGGCAGCCAAGCAATCCTGCTGTTAGGTAATTTATGCATTTGGAATATCTAACTAGATGCATATTTTTTGGTGATTTGAATTCAAAACAAGGTTGCATGACATTTCCAGAAGAAAGGGGACACCAGGCTGTGTTATCTCAATGAAACCAGGTACTGATCTACACTAGCACTGCAATGGAGATAGGGGACACCTTAAGCTGAAACAAAAAAATTGTGTATGTAACTTACACATCTCTTTAGGAGCTAAAATTCAATTTTATCATCTATTACAAACCCTGTTCTCATGATACCTACACCTGTGATATCCTATTGTATTTCTTTTTTGGGTGAAGATTTAACTAAGTGCATTTAAAGGTCAAGGAATTCTCACCTCTAAGTGAGCTATGGAGCCTTGTGTGGTAAATGAGAAAAAACAGTCTAAGGAGAAGAAAAAAAAAAGCAAAACCTGGCTAAGTGAGCTAAAATAAAAACCTCATTCTCCTCTGAATTAGATTAATTGGTGAGATTATATTTGTAAAGGTAAGTACTGAGGCTAGGACCTGTTCTTTAATCTTCCAGAAGAATGTGATGAGTGGGTGTTAATTACCATTCTACATGCTGTCTTCTGCTTGTAAGAGCTTGATAAGTAGAATGTTAACATTTGTTTCCCACTTATATTTTATTGTCTGCCCAGTTTCTGTGTAATTCACTCTGCTGGTAATATTTAAACAGATATATTTTCAGGGAAGAGAAACAGGAGTGTATTTTTTGTTGTTGCTGGCTGGCACCTTAGATCACAGACAGTATTTGAACATCATTTTATCTTCTGTAATCAAAGAATCATAGAACTTTTTCAGCTGGAAAAGCTATCTGAGATCATTGAATCCAACTGCCAACCCATGACCATTAAACCAGCTCCCAAAAAGTCATGGCCACAGCTTTCTTGAACACCTCCAGGGACGGCGACGCCACCACAGAATTAACCAGGTTGGAAAAGGCCTCAAAGATCATCTAAGACCACCTCCCTGGGCAGCCTGTTCCAATCCCTGACCACTCTTGCAGCAGATATTTTTTGCAATATCCAACCTAGCCCTCCCCTGGCACAATTTCAGGCCATTTCCTCTCATTCTACCACCTGANACCTAATATTTCAGCTAGGGCATGAACCACCTCACTGACACACCTGCCAGTATCTTGCAATGAGAAGCCCACAACTGAACACGCTGCTGAAATTGCAGCCTCACCAGTGCCCAGTANTCTAGGGAAAAGAGCCCAATCCCACCTCACTGCAACATCCTTTCATGGAGCTGTAGAGAGCAATGAGGTCTCCCCTCAGCCTCCTTTTCTCTAGCACAAACGCATCAAGATGCTTTTGGGCTGCAGCAAGAGCAGTGTGGGCAGCAGGGCAAGGGAGGGGATTCTGCCCCTTTGCTCTGCTTTCCTCAGACCCCACCTGCAGTCCTGTCTGCAGTTCTGGAGCCCCCAGAACAGGAAGGACATNGAGTTGGAACTAGATGATCTTTGAGGTCCCTTCCAACCTTACCATTCTATGATTCTATAATATGTATGGAATATATAGATAATATGTATGGAATATATAGATAATATGTATGGAATATATAGATAATATACTCTTTAAATGAGGAACAGATCTCTGGGGGGTTATAGCTGCAGAGATTGCTAGATGACAGAATCACAGAATGNTTGCACTTAATGAAGTGTAACTGTATTGACAGATCTCCTTTTAATGTAAATGTTTCAACTTTCAGTATTAAAATGTCTCTTTTGCTCATATACAGTGTAAATTTTTATCACAAATAAAATCAGAATCAGTTCTAGAATATATAGATAGTATGTACAGGAAGGACATGGAANCAGGAGAAAGGGAGGGACATAGAGCTGAGATTAAATGAAGCAAAGAAGGAAGGGAATAAATCTTCTCCTTTCAGCCTGAAGCTGTGTCCTTTGTTCCACCTCAGGACATTCACAAGTGCAATTGTGATCCACTTAATCCCTTCTCACTGGTTTCAGCAGCACAGGCTGGTGGTGCACAGGGCAGTGCTCAGGTGGTGCAGACTGCTCTGGGAGTGCAGCTGCTGTAGCATTGGGCCAAACATCTGCAAAGCCATCCCACGGTGAGCAGCAAAAGCTGAGGGGTATCCCTAACTCAGCTTCCCCCTAATATTTCATCTAGGGCATGAACCACCTCATTGAGACACCTTCCAGCATCCATGGCTGTGGAGATACCAGCTGAATTTTTGCCTGCATCATTCCCACACTGCTTCCTCCTGCCAGTGGATGCCTTGCAGCAGTTCCCATTTTTAGGAAGACCTCAGAGAGGCTTTTTTTCCTGAAGAGGGCTGGAGTGCAGTCAAAATGAATAATAGCTCATGTAGCTGCAGAGTACTGCTGGAGCCACCGAGTATTAACAAACAGAATTAACATTTACAGGTTAAAGATCTGTTTGGTTAGTGGTTATTTTTCAGCATTAAACATAACTTATAGCTGGCTGATTTATGTGCATGGAGTCATTTAAGATATTAAACAGTACCCAGTATCTGCTTCATAGCTGCTGAGCAGCTTCAAGTCTTCCGCTCAGCTCCCTGTGCCATCCCTCTTAAACAAAGGGGCCATTAATAAACTGCTCTGCACAGAACTGGAAAGAGCTGAGCACTGCAGTCTCATTTCAGAGGTAATAGACTTAATAATGAACAAATGACACTGGAATAGTTTTAGGCTATTATTTTTAGTAAAATATGTGCCTTGCTAAGAGCTCTCTGTGGTAAGCCCAGCTCAAGAAAAACATTCCACAGTTACTCACATCACAGCCTTTCTTTTTTTTTTTTGGGGGGGTGGTGATACTTCTCTGTAAAGAAATCCAGACAAAAGCTTCCAAAGGACTTTGTGCCAAGGCCAGAGCCAGTTATTACTTAGGAAAATATTGTTGAAATGGATGAGAACTGGTGTAGGACTGGAGGGGAAGAAGTGTGGCAGTAGTTTCTCAGGGTTTCACTTCCCAGCTGTCTTTAGAAGGTTAAAGACACAGCTCACACTCTTAGCTCTTTGTGTATTGATTGAGTGCAATGGCTTGGGGTGGGTGAAGGAAGAGGCAGATCTAAATACACATATGCTTGTACCAGGTTTTCTTGTAAACCTCACATTTTGGCACAGCACTGAAAACTTTGAAACAAGCAAATATTTCATGGGAACTGGGGGAAAGTCCTGAGGCAATTTTAAAGCATCTATTGGGACCTGCAGAAGGATTTATGGTAGCTATTTGAAACCAAACTAAATAGAGAGATTTTTGCATGGTTCCAACCACAAGTTGGACCATGCTAGGAGTTCAAGCCAAGTTCTGCTTTGAGCTTTCAATTTTGTCTGAAACTCTAAGCAAAACTCAAGATGCAAACACAAGCAGGCAGGTTTTGCCTGATGCAGTGGATGAAACTCAGCTGAACTCCAATCTATTTAAAATCTGGCAGGCAAGCACAGCTCAGAACAATTCCTTATTCACTTGCACACAGAAAAGGAAGATAAAACGGTAGCAGAGCACCCAATCACACCAAAGTGAACCTAGAGAACAACGAGAAAGTCTCTGTGCTCCATACAATGTACTTCCACAGAAGCTGTCACACAATCTCTTTGAACATCTCTACCAGCTGTGATTTCATCTGTGGGTTGCCTCTGAAGAGCAGAACATACCCAGAATCACTGCACTGTCCACCTCTGTTCCCTGTGCTTCTCTAAGATGACCTAGTTTGACAGAAATCTTGCTTAAGGAGCATAATAACCATTTCCTCCTGCTCTTGGCTGCCAGACCCATGGCTTCCATGATGATAACTCAGCTATGAGCATAGCCACAAACACTGTCATGCTGCCAAATCCTTCCTCAGAAAACAATGTGCATCATGAAATCTTTACATAGGAGAAGGGAACGAGGTGACTCGAAGCTGTGATTGTTTCTTTGTGCCTTGACACTTAGTTACACATAGCCTGATAAGCTGAGCTTGCACTGGCCACATGGATGTAGAAGCTAGCAAGAGTTAGCACACAGGCAGCACAAGACTAAAACTACACAAGGCAGCATTCCTGGCGGGGGAAAAAGGTGAGGACCATCAATCAAGAACCTGTGTCTCACACCAAGCAGGATATCTGAGCAGTGAGGGTTCAATTCAGGCAAATCAACAGGTAGGTGTGAGAATCCCCAGTGTGACTAAGCACTTACAGACTGTGTTTTACTGCATCTGCATTAAATACTCACTTCTTAGGAATGATTCCTGCTGTCCTTTGCTCTGTCTCCTATGGTCCTCCACATCCTGTTGAGCAGCAGCTCTTGTACCAAGGTTTGCACATCACCCAGAAGTACTGAGATGCATTTAACAACAACAATAAAAATTTTTAAAAGTAAATAATAATAAATTAAAAAATGTAAAAGAAGTAAACAGCTGCAGCTATAGAAGTAGGCAACCCTCATAAACACCTGGAAAGCAAGGCAAGGTCAGGGGAATGAGTGAAGGTAATGGTACCTTCTACAAGACAAATCCAAAGCCTGAGCTGGGGTAAGATTCATAGAATGGTTTAGGTTGAAAGTGATCTCAAAGCTCATCCAGCTCCAATCCCCTCCCACAAGAACAGGTCTCTCAAGGCCTCATCCAACATGGCTCACTGAAGAAAAAGGAATGCTGGGTCAGCAAAAGGAAGTAGTAGCACAATGACCACAGCAGGAGACAAACCAGAGAAGCCCAGTGTGGAACTTGTGCAAAATGAGCTCAGCCTCAAGGCTGCTCTACTCCTATCAGTGCTCAGCAATCACACTGCAGAATTCACCGGGTCCTCCACTAACCACTTCTTGCAGTCTCAAGGGCTACAGTTCGAGCTACACTTCTGATGCAGGGTCTGCAACTTTAAGGACCATTGCAAAGTGAAATTCATTACCATGATGATTACAATTCCTGTGCCAACAGATGGGCAGCTGAGATTACAAGTGTTATTTGCTCAAGGTCACACAGGAAATCTATGGCAGGAGCATGGTTTGAACACAAGCCTCCAGAGCCCAAACCAAATGCTTTAACCACAAAGCTATTCTTGTTTCTCCAGCTGGCAATTCACTTGCTGAGTGAAGCAGGTATGGGCTGACATTCCAAGTTCTTTCAATTGGTATTATTAGCACAGAGCAGCAAAGATGTGTGCTGTGGAGCACTGGCAGCCAAAGGGATGAGTGAGGATTGTAAGATGAAGTGTGTGTGTTTCTAGCCATCTGTTTGCAAATAATTCAAATGATTATTTTTAGGAGTGCTGTTTCTTTCATAGCTGTATTTCTGGTGTTGGGTAGCTCTCTTCCAGGAGAGGATGATTGAGAAAAAATTGCATTTGCTCCTGGTAGTAAACAGGATCACAAAACTTGAAATACTTCTGATGCGTTCTGCAGATCAAAACACAAGAGCTTTGCATCCACAGGTTTCTTATTGCACATAGCCACAAACCCTGGATACCCAAAAGCCACACAGTGCAATAAGACAGCAAAGGTGCAGATGACACAGGCAAGACCTTAGGGGGCAGAAGTTTGAAAGCATCTAAGTTTTAAATATCTCCTGCTGGAATTACTGCCAAAGAAAAATGACTTTCATAAGCAGTTCTCCTTTCCCTCTGCATGCAAGGTACCTTGCAGTGCCTTGCTTCCTCTAACCCTCACACAAAGAGCAATTTATTTCCTACCAAAACAAAATGCTTGAGTGTCCAAGCAGACACTAGTCTTGTCTGCTCATGCACCGTGGGCCATGATAACTGCAAGAGAACACCAGACCAGGGCAAGGAGGGTTTGGCTGCTCAGCAGGAAGCAGGAGGCACAGCAGTGAAGTCTCTGTTTTCAGACACACACAGAGCCTTTCTCACTTGCAGAAGGAAAATGCAAAGGAGAAGGCAGGTCCTCTCCACCCAAAGGAACAGATTGATGAATTAATCATAGCATGGCTTAGGCTGGAAGGGACCTTAGAGATTATCTACTCCACGATGGGCAGCGACACCTCTCAAGCCAATTTGGTTGTTCAAAGCCTCATCCAACCTGGCCTTGGACACCTCCAGAAAGGGGGCATCCACAACCTCTCTGGACAACCTGATCTCACCACCTTAGTACTGAAGAACTTCTTCCTAAGATGCAGTCTGAACCTACTCTCCCTCAGCTTAAAACCATTCCCCCTCGTCCTGCCGCTAGACACCCTCATGAATGAGGACAGTTTGTGGCTGAGGACCGAAGAAGCAGGAACATCTCCGGCCACTGAGTTTTGTTGGCAGTGTTTTGTGAAACAAAACTCAAAGTCTAACTATTCCTCTGGAAATCAGAGGTGTCCTTTGTGCAGCTTAGCTCAGTGTTCCCTCGCAGTTGCATCAACTCTGTGTGACTCTTTTCTCCTCCTACTAGACCAAGGCAGCCCCTCCGTGTTATAAATCCATCAAGTTAGTGGCAAAACAAGTTGGACACTCTGATTTATTGTCTGCTTTGGCTCAAGCCAACAGGACTGCCCGTTAAGAGGGGAAAAAACCCCATGCTGTCCCTGTATTTATAACCTTGTCATTTAAACATTTGGCAGCCTTTCAGCTGCTCCATATGTTCACTGTACTAAGCTTTACCATAAAAGGTCCTGAGAAGCAAAGTGGAAAGAAAGCTGATATTGTGTGGTTTAAAAGTCTGGCAGTAAAAATAATAATCAAGGAAAATTTTTTTCAATAACAGTCATTTGTGGTACCTCTGCTACTTCAAAGGCCTTGGTAATGAAACCTTCAACATTGCTGGCAAACTGTCTTCAGACAAGATTACTTGGAATCCACACTTCAAAGCTACTGAGTAACCTTGTGCTTAACATGAAGAGCAAACCTTTCTCTTTTCAGGGGCTGAAACTGGAAGGAGACAAAAAGTTAGAATTTAGAAAGTGGGAAAAAATTACATCATTTGAGGGAGGGAATAGAAACCAGCAAAGAAATAGGCACCTTGGGAACCCATAGCAAGGAGTCTGGGGTGATGAAAAGCCCAACATGAGGCTGCAGTGTGAGTGCAGCTCAGACAGCAACTGTGTGCTGGGCTGCAGCAAGAGCAGTGTGGGCAGCAGGGCAAGGGAGGGGATTGTGCCCCTTTGCTCTGCTCTCCTCAGACCCCACCTGCAGTCCTGTGTGCAGTTCTGGAGCCCCCAGCACAGGAAGGACATGGAAGTGTTGGAGCCAGTCCAGAGGAGGCCACCAAGATGCTGAGAGGGCTGCAGCAGCTGTGCTGTGAGGACAGGCTGAGAGAGTTGGGGCTCTGCAGCCTGGAGAGGAGAAGGCTGCCAGGAGACCTTAGAGTAGCCTTCCAGTATCTGAAGGGGGCTCCAGGAAGGCTGGGGAGGGACTATTGACAAGGGCTTGGAATGACAGGATGAGGGCAATGGGTTTGAAGTGGCAGAGGGGAGATTGAAAGTGGATGTTAGGAGGAAGTTGTTTGCAGTGAGGGTGGTGAGACACTGGCACAGGTTGCCCAGGGAGGTTGTGGAGCACTGAATCACCCAACGTGATCAAAGATCACATTGAGTGATTCTGTGCTCCACAACCTCCCTGGCGGTGTTCAAGACCAGGTTGGATGAGGCCTTGAGTGAGCTGTGCTAGTGGGAGGTGTCTCTGCCTATGGCAGGGGGTTGGAACTGGATGATCTTTGAGGTCCCTTCCAACCTTACCATTCTATGATTCTATGAATGAAACTTCTGGCATGTGGTGAAGTTCTGCAGCCTGAGGCTACTCATCTTTAGTAATTCAAGCAAATTCCAGTTGCTTTGCCATCTTTTGTCTTATTCTCTGCTTCTCAAAATGAATTTTATTGTGTGAAATGTTTAACTATCTTTCAGTAACCTCTATGCCATTCCTTTGGCTCATTCAGCAGCTAAGTGGGGTGATCTTTTGTGAGAGGCTTCTGAATTATTGTCCTAAGTGACCTGTGTGCAAAAAAAAGAAAGAGAAAACAACCAAAGAAAATCTGCATTTTCAACTCTCCAATGTAATTAGTCTGGCTACCACTAATCAAAGAATTCATTATTTTGTTGACATTCACACTTACTTTTTTCCAGTGTGATTACAGGATACCATGTAATGAAGAAAGTGCATCTGATTGGAAAATCATCACCATCATCTCCTAATCATCAAATACATCAGGCAGCAATATGGTAGGTGAAAACAGGACTGATTTATGACCTCTGTTAAACCTGCATAGCACATTTGCAGCCTTCTCTGGATCTGAAAAGGAGAATGTCCCATGCTCTAAGCTATCAATAGGTAAATAGCACTGTAAGGCTTTAGCATGTGATGGGTTATAGAGTCATAGAGTAGCCTGGGAGGGAAGGGACCTCTAAAGATCTAGCCTAAGCTCCATACAATGAATGAGGTGATCCTCACCTGGACCAGGTTGCTTAGTGTATCCCTTTTCATCACAGCATGCAAATAGGTATTGGTACCTATGGATGTGATGCATTACTTCAAAGGAAATACTTCAGAATGCAACCAAATCCAATTCACCCCAACTGAAATCACTGGAGCAGCAGATAAAGCAGTGCTGACAGATGAGAAACATCATTAATACTTATGCAGAATTCATTTTCCTTTGGCAAGCCAAAACACTCTGGAGTAAAATTGCTGTTTTAAATAACTGTGTGTTCTGCAATTCAAAGCAACTTGTCCATGAAACACAAAATTTGTCTCCTCTATGCTAAAAAAAAAAATCAAACCCATAAATAACTAAATGCACCTTCTTGATGTTAATCAGTCTTGGCTTTGGATTTTGTTGTGTTTGTTTGGGTTTGTTTTTGTTTCATTTTTTTTTTTGAGAGAGGATGACTTGATAAAAAATAAGTAATGAAAGGTGGAAAAATAACCAGAATCTAAGTAAAAAAAAAAAAAAGGCTTCATTCATGAGATAAATGGACAACACATTTTAGTAATTAACAGAAATTCAATGTCTTATCATATTATCACTGGCAACTGGATTCAGGCACTGTTTAAAAGAGATCACACAGAACAGTTGATGAGATTCCACTTTTCATGAAGGCATAAGAATGTGGCCACCCTTTCAAACTGCCATTGGTTTCATGTAGCTAATATGAATGCTTTCCAAAAGCTGATGGCTTTCAAACCAATGCCCTGTTGTTCATTTAGAACCCCCACAAACTGAGCTGTGCTGAGGGCAACTCTATGTACATCCCTTTGTTTAGTTTGCATGTGACCACATTTGTACTTCGTTTATAAAATCACTAAACCCCCCCAAAACGTATCCAGCTGCTGCCTACATTTTATTAGAGGACTTTTTGTGAGTAGACAATTGCTAGTTGATTTGTTGGACAAAACTCAATAGGAATTCAACTGTTACAGTGAAAGAATAAGCTACAGAGCACTAAGATGCTTTCACAGTGCTCTTTGCACCAAACTTACTGCTATAGAACTGATTTACAGGGCACAGTTTTGGCCATGTAGGAGCTCTAAAGGAGACATGAAGTTTATTATTGAAGTAGCATGCAATGCAGGATTTCCTTTCCTAAATACTATCTTGAAATATCAGGACAGTAGCATCAATATAGCATTGTTTCAGCTGGAAAAGCCCTCTAAGATCATTGAGTCCAACCATCAGTCTAAGACCACCACAGCCATTAAACCATGTCCCAAAGTGCCATGCCTACAATTTTCACATTTCCAAAATATAGAATCATAAAATCATAGAATGGTAAGGTTGGAAGGAGACCTCAAGGATCATCCAGTTCCAACCCCCTGCCATAGGCAGGGACACCTCCCACTAGAACAGGTCACTCAAGGGCTCATCCAACCTGGCCTTGAACACCTCCAGGGAGGGAGCAGCCACAACCTCCCTGGGCAACCTGTGCCAGTGTCTCACCACCCTCACTGCAAACAACTTCCTCCTANATCAGAATAATATCAGAATTAATCTTTAACAGAAGAAATTGTAACAGCCAGGCTAAGTTCTCCAGTTAGAAAAGCACAAACCCATAACTACTGTAGCTCATGGGAATGTTTTGGTGTTGGAGAGCTCAGGCTAATTAAATAAGCCGATTATGACCACAAAGATGACATTACTGGTGCAAAAGCTCCCTTTGAATATGCTTAGTAGTCAAACAGTGTTGCCATATATTAACATGCATAGATGGGAAGTGGCACAAGCATATGAACGTGGCATGTCTGGGGAGTTTCAGTTCAGCCCTGTGTGCCCGTGGGTGGCCTGCATGCACCCTGCACTCATGGACTGCTCTTCACATTCAGGCAACCTCACATTTCATTCCTGTGTAGGTTTGCTTCATTTTAACAACTTTCAATCACTGATGCCTAACACATCAGTGCTGTAGTTGTAAACTGCCACGAGGTTATCAAACAGAAAGACTGAGAATTTGCTATCACAGTATCACAGTATAAGCAAGGTTGGAAGAGACCTCAAAGATCAAGTCCAACTCATTACCACAGACCTCCAAACCTGTTACAAATGATGCAAATATAATAATTAATATCAATTTTGATATCCAGGTAGAGATTGTTACTGATGATGATAATTGTTTATTAACATTAAATCTTGCCAGAAAAAAACTTATTTACAAGGTTCCAAATGCAGGGTTTGGAAATTTATACACACAGGGAACAGGCAAACCTGGAACACACAGTATCACAGTATAGCAAGGTTGGAAGAGACCTCAAAGATCATCAAGTCCAACCCATTACCACAGACCTCAAGACTAGACCATGGCACCAAGTGCCACGTCCAAACGTGCCTTGAACACCTCCAGGGACGGTGACTCCACCACCTCCCTGGGCAGCCCATTCCAGTGGGGAATGACTCTCTCAGTGAAGAACTTTCTCCTCACCTCCAGCCTAAACTTCCCCTGGCNAGCACAGAAGGAGGGGGAGCAGGGGGAAAATGTCTGGGCAAACCACAGTCCTTAGACTCAGTGGTTCCAGGTTCTCTGTCCTCTTTCCTACAGTTGCTTCTCTCCACAGCAGAACGAGGGAGTGCAGAAAAAGCCAAGACATGTATAAGTCTATTTTGGCCTGCTTAGTCCTGCTATGACAAAAACTGCTTTCCAAAAATGATGCCAATTATGTTTGATTCTTAATGGAAAAAAGAATGGAAGAAGATGGACCTGCTGGAGCACTTCTAGGGCTGGTGACTCCACTACCTCCCTGGGCAGCCTGTTCTAATGCCTGACCACTCTTTCAGGAAAGAAATTCTTCCTAATATCCAACCTAAATCTCCCCTTGAGCTTGATATTTGCTAAGCATCTGCACACCTTATACAAAACAACCTCTAGATTTGCAGCTGAGACAGTTAAAAGAGTAACACAAAGTGTGATGGGTGCAGATTGTTATTGGACACCCACTACAGAATGATACCTTTCTATTACCATAAATCAAACATAAATGAATGCTAAGTGGCCTAAAAGACTCTGAAAAAACATTTGATAGGCTAGTGTGGATAGTCTGGGTGGTTTTTTTTCCTGTGGTGCTTAAAGTATTTATTTTGCAGGTGTCAAAAGCTGAGCACCACACTCTGGTTTGGATTTGGGTAGTAAAATGGAAAAGAGTTGTATAGTTACACTGCTGTAATTGATACCATAGGCAGAGAAAAGTAGATGGTAGGCAACTACTATCTTCATATCTCCACCAGTCCTTACAACTAGTCTCTAAGAAATGGATAAATCTCTTCTAGCTATCTCCCCTTGCTCCAACTGGGTTCACAGCAATGCATCTGTCAGGATCTGCTTCCAAATGAACCTTATTTCTTGTGCAGTTGCTTAAAGATAATTTAAATTGCCTGTTAGCCACAGGCACTTAAATGTAATCAATAACTCCTAACACCATGGGCTATTAATCAAAGAGGGCCAACATAGACTTACCTGACCTTTATAAGAAAACCCTCTTATGATGACACTTTGCTGCTTAACATCACCATTTTGTTCCAACATTATTCATCCTTGGAGAAACTACAAGCCCACAGAAATCAATGGCATAGAGGACAGAATTTCATCCTTGAAATATGGATTCCAGATTATGCAATGCAGGGTTACACTTGCAGCCTCATCTGTCACAGACTCACCATCTCCCACCGAAACATAACGTCGGGGTCACCGGAATGTTGGGGATCACTGAAACATCAAGTCAGGGTCACCAGAATGTTGGGGATCACCAAAATATCATGCTGGGGTCACCAGAATGTTGGGGATCACTGAAATATCATGCTGGGGTCACCAGAATGTTGGAGATCACTGAAACATCATGCTGGGGTCACCAGAATGTTTGGATTCACTGAAATATCACACTGGGGTCACCAGAATGTTGGAGATCACTGAAATATCACACTGGGGTCACCAGAATGTTGGAGATCACTGAAATATCACACTGGGGTCACCAGAATGTTGGGGATCACTGAAATATCACGCTGGGGTCACCAGAATGTTGGGGATCACTGAAACATTACATTGGGGTCACCAGAATGCTGGGGATCACCAGCTGTGGTGGAATCACATGACATGGGGATAGCTAGGTGTGGGGGGGATAGATGATGCAAGGAGGGATGACCAGACACCAGTTGGGTGCATCCAGGGTTGCCCCTTCATTGCAGCATGTACTTATACAGGATAGACTGCCTGGTCACACACTATACTGGTTACAGGCAGCTCTTCACGAGCTGTTCCCAGGCTGATAAGAACCAATATGGTCACTGTCAGGCACCTGTTTTGCTATGCTACATCCTTGTTTAATATAACTACCTTCTACATAGCTACTTTCTTATCTTGAATGACTCATAGCAGGAGCAGCTGCACTAGCAGCTCTCCCTCGTTAATAGGATGCAACACTCATCAGCAATAAAACTGCATTTCTGTTTTCACCCAACAAACAGGTTAACTTCAAACAGCTGTTTCTGATCACCCATTTTTGACTGATCCTTACATCTCTGTCTTCCACAATCAACTCCACCGTCCATGAGGACATTCAACGTGAGGCTCAACAGGGCTCTGGGCAACCTGATGTAGTTGAGGAGGAGGCTGCTGCTTACTGTAGAAGGGGTTGGACTAAGTGACATTTTGAGGTCCTTTCCAACCCAGGCCATTCTGTGATTCTATGAAGTTGTTGTAAAACAGAATGATGTCACTGAACAGAGAGCTCTTCAATGAATTTCCTAGAGACCATCCTGTCAATCCTTTGCTTGTCACACTGCTAGCACCAACAGAAAGTGAAAACTCAAGAGCAAAGTTTGATGATGCTTTGCAGTCTTTGCATATGAGGAAAAAAAAAAAAAAAATAAATAAAGTCTGTGGCTTTTATAAACACAAGACCAAAACTGCAAAGTGCTGAATTCTACAAGTGAGGTAGAAGAATTTCTTTAAGGGACAAGATTTGTCTAACTTAAAAATAATACAATTTCACCACCTGTGTCTTGCAAATTTAGGGCCCAATTATTTCAGAAGCGTTGGAGCAGTTGGGGTGGGTTGCTCTAAGAAAACACAGAATGGAGAAGCAATGTTTTCTCCTCCATGTAAAAAAAGGCATAATAGGTAGTCTTTTACTTTACCTGATGATTTAAAGGGAACTTACACAAGCCATTAAGCCAATTTACACTGGTTGACAGAGCTACTTTGTTTTATTTTTTATGATCTAATAAGTCTGAACTACCCCTTACAGCTAAAGACATATTACCTTGAATTATACTTAACAGCTTAGTATAATGCAATACATTATATCTCCTTCTATATTCTGGACAATGCTTATATTCCACTAAAGTCTGTCCTTTAATTTTCCTGGTGTTACAAGGCATTAGCTTCTGAACAGCAATACCTCTGCTCTTTGCTGCTCCTGAAGCAGACAGGAATATGCCCATGCAAAGCAAACATTGTTTTAACTGTGGAGTGTGAATGAAGTTTGCACATCAGATCACCACTTGGCTATCTTCTGCTAAAGAAAAGTTTGCACATCAGGTCACCACTTGGCTATCTTCTGCTAAAGACTTAGGAACTAAAAAAAAAAAAAAAAAGAAAAAAATAAGCAANATAAAAATAAGCAAATTCCTCCAAGAATCATACATAGTGTTGACAAGGAATATTGCCCAAATCATACAAATCCACAATCACATTAGGTAATGATTTATAACACAGTGCAGGCTTGCTAAGGTGCAAATTCAATGTATTCACTTGCAGGGTATAACTGGAACCACTCTTCCCATGCTTCAGTTTGACTTCAATATATCTCACAGAATCAGAGAAACATGCAGGCTGGCAAAGCCCCTCAGGATCACCAAGTCCAACCAAGAACCCTGCTCTACAAGGTGCACCCTGAACCACATCCCCAAGCACCACATCTGAATGTCCTTCAAACATATCCAGGTTGGTGACTCAATCACCTCCCTGGGCAGCCCATTCAATACCTGTCCACCCTTTCCATTAAAAAAAGTTTCCTATGTCCAGCCTAAACC
>WBNM01041665.1:0-10134 GCA_013399055.1 Ramphastos sulfuratus
TCTATGATTCTATGTTTCTGAATCAAACTGCTTCCAAAAGAAGTTAAAGCCTACTTGGATCCATGGGAAAGTGTTATTTTATTCTTGTGAGAGTTTAAATCAAAAGAGTTGACACCTTTTAAATGTATTTCCAGTTCAACATAACAATAATATCATCTTTGCTCCTACTGAACCTTAGCATTGCACTAATTGGCAGTACTGCAATATCCAGATCTGATTATCACCCGACCTAGGGGATGCTGTCTCCATTCTTCCTGCTATTCTCAGGGTAAAGCACTATACAAGATAAAGTGCCAAGTGCCTGTAAACAGGAACAGCCACTGAATCATCCCAAAGTGGACAGACAGGGAATAAAGGATTGGAACAGACCTCCCAGGACTCTCTGTGCAGTCCTCTGCCACTGCACACCAGCCATTGGTTAAACTCTCTCTGTTTATCAAGCTGTATTTCAAAACACAAGGACATTTTCTGTGCCTATGCTCTCCCCACCCCTCCAGAAAGACGTGTTTGAAAAGACTCAGCCCTGTGATGACCTGCACATGATTTCTGCAGTTCATGGACTATTTTCTCTATTTTCCAAAAACCTCTTTCACCTCTCTTCCCATCACACCACTGCTATCCCTACTCCAGCTAGTTTCCTACTCTCTGAGCAATCCTCAACTTCATGGCTGCCTTTCTGTATTTTATTAAGCATTCCTCATGTGAGAGCAAAAGTCTTTTTCCAAGTCCAAACGTGCTACACTACAGAGAGACACAGTCACCTCTGAGCATGTTGTGCTTTGAGCATTTCCAATTACACTGACCTCTAGCCACTGCTGGCTTCTCCGTTGCTTCCCCTGCTCTCTCTACATGTACAGGGCTGAAGTTTGCTTCTTGTTCATTTGCTTTGGAGAGCAACATTTTTCAACCTGAAAATACATTTTTTTTAACCGTTAAATCTCCTTTTCAATTCCCTGATGACTTTCCTTACACTAAACATACTTTTGAAGTGTTAGTCCTCACAGATGCCTGGATGCTTCCCTTCCTGTTCCCAGACTGTCAGTTAGAAGGAGATTGTTCTCTCTGACCTAAAGACATTCTTGTCCCCTCACATGCAGCTTGATTTGATCCCTTCAGCATAACTCTGCTTTATCTAGCACCTTCAGTTGCTATGAATATATCTCACACATAAAAGGAAGTCACTTCTATATTTAGATGAAAGCAAAACAAAACAAAGGAAGAAACAACATCCTGGAAAAATATTCTTCTTTACATCCAACCTTTCTGCTTTGCTCTCTCTAGCAAAGGAGCTGCAGATATGAGCTACTGGGGTCTGGGATTCGTGAACTATATCTTTAGAGAGGCAGAAGAAAAAAGGAACCACATCAGTAACAACTCATACAGAAGACACAAACACAATGGATAAACACAGAAAATAAAAGAAGATAAACAGCAATAATTAATATCAGAAATTTTAGAAACCCCAATGACAATCAGAATATAATTTCTTAGAGAAAATAAGTGAAGAGTGTAGAATTAAACCTGAAAATAAGTGAAGTGTAGAATTAAACCTTAGTAAAGCTAACTGACCAGGAAGAAAGGTACCTACACAGTGGAGATGGACAGTGGAAAAACATGTTCATTACAAAGAATCCAAAGCCCTCCAAGGAGACAGATCTGGTAACTGAAATTGGTGGGAGTCAAAATGAAATTCCATGATTAAATAGCACAGGCGGCTCAAACGCTATTCAATACTTGGCATCTGGTGTGTGCCTATAGGTGGGAAAGACTCAGCTTCATTGACAGAAAGTCACTTTTCACAGGAACTGCTCATACAACATATGCTGCCATGTGCTGATGCCAACCTTGGGAGTACATACACTATTCTCCTCTGCAATCAAAAGGTAATGTTCTGGATATACTCTTCAAAACATCAGGTATAAGTATGGTATATCACATCGGTGATGTGGAAATGATTCAGGAACTGAAAATAAACTAAAAATGAGAGGGGTAGATGACAGGCCACGGCAGCAAACGAAGGAACTTCACCATTGACATAAGAAACTGTGAAAGGAGGGGTGCAAACAGCTCTGGTGGTAAAAGACAGGGTCCCTCCATCAAATGAAACTGTTAGCTGGATATGTATTGCAGATAACCACCAAAATCACTGGAGTCTAATTTTCATGGAATTATAGAATGGTTTGGGTTGGAAGGGACCTTCAAGATCATCTAGTTCCAATCCTGTTGCCATGGGCAAGAGCACCTTCCACTAGTCCAGGTTGCTCAAGGCCCTGTCCAACCTGGACTTGAATACCTCCAGGGAGAGGGCATCCACAGCCTCCCTGGGCAACCTGATGCAGTGTCTTACCATTCTCACTGTAAAGAACTTCTTCATAATCTCCAGTCTAGATCTAACCTCCTCAAGTTTGAAGTCATTGCCTCTCACCCTATTACTACAAGCCCTTTTAAAATGTCTCTCCCCAGTTTTCCTGTACTGAAAGTCTCCCCAGAGATTTCTCTTCACCAAACTGAAGAGTCCCGACTTTTACCTGTCCCCATAGAGCACCCTCTGATCATCTTCATGGCCTCCTCTGGACCCACTTCAACAGTTCAGTGTCCTTCCTTTATAGTGCTACTATCGACAACTGCAACCAGGTTTTTTTTAACCCAGTTATACAAAGGGACATTTGCAAAGGGTCTGTTTCCTGAAGGCTTTCTGAAAGATTTCTGAAGGTTTCCTTGGAGAAATGCAGTGGATTTCCAAATGAGCGTACCTGCTCCCTAAGTCATGCTCATCTGAAAAGCCAATCATTTGCTCTTAGAGTACCCTGCCTTTCCATTTATAGCTCTTGTTCCTAAGTGAGAGCTCTGCAAACAATAGCAGTGATAAGGTTATAAAAAGACAGCCAACGATTAAGCCACTTCAGACATCTGGAACAACAGCTGCCTAGCCACATTTTCACAGCAGGTTGCATCTGCAGACCTTACTTATGTTTTGCTGTATACAACACAAGCTTAGTCATGCAGTTCTAATCACTTAAATGGGACTCCAATTTCCTTCCATCATGCTAAGCATTGCCTTATTACCTGCAGATCACACATCTCCTACATCTTTCCCTTTGCACCAGGCTAACAAAGCTCCTCTTCAATGTTATGCATACAAATAGCCACTCTTGGGATCCTCCTCTGAAGTAGTTGTCCATGCACTCCCAACCTGAAATGTTAAGTTACAACATGATTTAACTCTACCTGTGACTCTTCTTGTCTTTGCTTCTAGTGGTCACACATCTCTCATTTCCAACACAGTTGCCTCAACGCTGTAGAACACACACACAGAGATTCAAGAAGCTAAGCAAAAGGTTCAGGGGAGGGCCACAAGGATGATCAAAGGGCTGCAGCATCTCTCCTATGAAGACAGGTTGAAAGGATTTGGGCTGTTCAGCCTGGAGAAGATAAGGCTCCAGGGAGACCTTACAGCAGCATTTCAATATCTGAAGGACACCTGCAGGAAGACTGTGGATGGGCTGCTTAGAAGGTCTTGAAGTGACAGGATGAGGGGCAATGGTTAGAAACCGGAGCAGGGCAGATTTAGGTTGGACATCAGGAGGAAGTTCTTTACAATGAAAGTAGTGAAATACTGAAATAGGCTGTCCAGAGAGGCCTCAACACTGGAGACATTCAAGTCCAGACTTGATGTGACCTTGGACAGCCTACCCTAGTTGGAGGGGTCTCCGCTGACTGCAGTGGGGTTGGACAAGATGCCCTTTAAGGGTCCCTTTGAACTCGATGCAGTCTGTGAATCTGTAAGGTTTTACTCTAGCTTTGTCAAAAAAATCAAGTGTCAGTACTGTTGCAGGACTGTCAGCTTTGATGTTTTTCACCTACTAAGAAGTCATGAAGGCCACCTTCTTCAAAACTGAGCACATTTGACAAAAAGCTGTCAGAAGTTATTAGTAGTAGTAGTATTATTATGTGACACCTAGAAGATCTCTCCTTATTAAAAATAACAAAACAAACCCCAGAAACCATAGAGAGGAGGCTGAAACAAAAAGGCTAACCACTCAATAAAGGAAGAAGCAGTTAGTACCAGAGATGCCAGTGGCAGCTCTAGTGGAGCAGCCTCCTGAACCACCCCACCACAAGAAATCACATAAGGCAAAGGTTCTTCCATTTTTCTCTGCCATTTTCCTCCTCTTCAGGAATTCAACACCAATCCAATCCTAAGTAATATTATCTTCTGAAAAAAACTAACTATAAGAGGAGAGAAAACTGACATATGTACATCCCCATCCATCCACACAACACCTTCCAGAATATCCCAGTTCCTGAAGAAGACGTAAAGTTTCATTCCATTTGTGACAGCCTGGATTGTGGGACCCATCCCTCCTGTAGCTTTTCAGAGCCTTAAGCATTGACATTTTCTTTGAGTAATAACAACAACAAAAAGTTATTTATTTCAAACCTCCTGCTAGGCAAACAGAGAGAATAAAAGCAACGGCTCATGAAATATTAGGATGAAAAGAATCTTTTATCAAGAGCTGGGTGGCTTGCTGATAAAACTGTCTCATGTAACCTAAATCCTAAAATGGTTTCTCAGTCCTGCCAACAGTGAGAACCTCTTCTGCTCTCCACATGTCTGGGAGCCACCCAAGTAGAAAGAAGTAATGTGTACTGACTACAAAGGAATAATAATGAGAACAGCAAAGGCCAGAATCTCACCAGTAACCATAGGTGGCAATCACAGGGGACCAAGAGATACATTCAATCCACCAGATCAGGAAGGCTGCAACATACAAGGTTGCCTCACCATTTCCTACGGGCTTACAGGGTGGACCCAGGGCAACAGCAGAGGAGCCTTGTGCAGCTTGTCTGTAGCAGACCCAACTCAGGATGTCTTCTTAATGTTATGAGAGTACAGGGGAAAAAAAACCATCAAAAAACAAACAAAAACAACAACAACAAAACCAACACAGCTTTTTAAAATTTGATTGTTAATATCCAAAGATTAAAGCACTCACAGAACCTCAGCCTGTTAGGAGCTGGAAGGGACCTCTGAAGATCAGGTGTATATAATACTGCCTTGAGAGCACCTGCTGAATCTGAAATCCACTGATCCTCAGCTTGTCTGTAGCAGACCAAACACAGGCTGTCTTTTACGCTTTTCTTTAGCTTGGCTGTTTCTCATCTCTACTCCAGCCATCAGAGACACCCACATGTTGCAGCCAGTACATTCACTTCAACTGTGACACTTTCCTTTATAACTCTGAAGATAATGAATTTAAAATAATAAAATCTTGATTTTTAGCAACTGTGACTTGGTCAGGGAACACACAAATGTATTGGGATGGATCTTCTTCATGACCTAGGTGTATCCAGTACTGCCTTGAGAGCACATGTTCGATCTGAAATCTCCTGATTCACAAAAATATCAAAGAATGAAACCTGGGTTTGAATTAAACAGCTTTTCCAGGCTGCTCATAAGACTTTCTTACTGTCTTTTGCAGGGATATTAATGAAATCACCTGACAGACACAGTAGCCAGCAGTAACTGTGTGCTGGTTTGAGGCTAATTGAAATACTATAATGAGAAAAGTTAGATTATAGGCTGTGAAAAGAAAACACAATGGTGATGTCTGCTTCACTCATAGGCTTGCTGAGATGTATGAAAACAAGGGCACAAACATAGATGAGAGAGAGTCTCTCTCTGTTGGTGTGGGTGTGTTTTTCTCCCTGGGCTTTTGCAGCTGTGTAACCCAACTCATCACTCTGCTTCTAACCCCTCCCTGGCCGATCCTCCAAACTCACCTTGCATGTAAGGCAGAGCCTGGGGTAAGGTAGAGGAGTGGGAAGAAGGTGGAAGGGTGGTTGGGAGCCCCTCCTGGGGACTCTGATTTCTGGGAGGGGAATTGTGTTTCTGTACTACCTTTAACTTGTGTATTTCTATAAATATTCATGTATATTGTATATATCTCTGCTTGTATATTGTGCTGAACTGTAACTATAGCTTCAGTCTTTAACTTCCAGCTGGCTGAGTCTAGTCTGAGTGATTTTCATTGTGTGGGGGCGCAGCTAACTCCCAAACCATCACACTCTTGGACGACTCCGTGTCCTCCCCAGGGCTCCCAGCCTCGGCGAAAGACTTGCAGATGTGCAGTCTTGGCACCGCATCTTGCAGATGTGCAGACAGGCACAATGTTAGTGGCACTTCTCGCCACCTTGTGAGGCACTTAATGTGTTCTCCTGCTAAACTTGAGGCAGGGCAAGTTTCCAAGTAGCTCAATAACAAGCATCAGGGCTTGTTATTATGTAGCAGGCAACGTATGGCAGGCGCAACGGCAGAGAACAATGAGGCTGAAGCACGATAAGGCAGAATCATGTCCTATTACCTGTTCATCTCCTTTTATCAACTCAGCCCCAAGACTAATGGCTTTTTGGCCACAGAGCTTACCCAATCAGAATGGCAGTTTGCCAAACTTCACTATATTAGGTGAGCTAGGGCTTGCTCTTACCCTTTTAGGGCAGAATTCCAACAAGTATAAACACGTGCAGGTACCCTGTTTACAAGAGAGAAGGAGACAAAATGGCATCAGGCCTTTGTCTTCCTTTCCTGCCCTTGCTTCGCCTAATAGCAGAAGGGGGAAGAGCAGAAAACATGTTTGGCCAAGCCAGGACATGGTTAGGCCTATTTTGAAACATGTCCAGGTGGGTTTTGGAAGTCTCCAGAGATGGAGACTCCAGCATCTCTCTGGAACGCCTGCTCCAGTGCTCTGTCACCCTTACATTTCCTGTGTACAGTAATGAGTGTGTGAGTATCCAACCTATCACCTGCAGATACATGGCTCTGTGCATATACAGCAAGCCATGCACAATACATCTTCTTTGCTTTGCTATTAAAAGTTTAGAGGCTATTACTGGAGTGGGTGGTTGAAAAAGAAAATTTGCCATAAGAAACTAAAATGACTGGAATCAGGCACATAAAATGCACACTTTCTCCCCTGGTTTATCACAGTTCCAATTGCACTCCTCAAGCTTGATACTGCTGGTGAACAGAACTGTAAAATATTAACTACATTCATTAGGGCACAGAGAAGGTGGTTTCATATGGCAGGGCAACAAAGCACACGGAATTGAAGTTTCACCTTTAAAATGCAACAGATGCTGTGTGTAAATGAAACTGAGCCACCAGAAAATTTCATGCTGGGAAACACCTGGCTAAGATTCCATGCTTGTCATTTTGTGGACATGTGCCTCTCAACCAGCAAAGCAGAAATGCATTCAAAGCTACATATGCTGCAAGTGTTGATTGTTCACCTTCAACTTAAAAAAGCTTCAGATGGATGCACCCAGCTGGAGAGAGACACACAGAAATCAATGCTCAGCAA
Source organism: Ramphastos sulfuratus (assembly GCA_013399055.1). Lineage (NCBI taxonomy): Eukaryota > Metazoa > Chordata > Aves > Piciformes > Ramphastidae > Ramphastos > Ramphastos sulfuratus. The sequence goes on from WBNM01041665.1 coordinate 7,362, forward strand.
TATCTTTTTAAAGCCTTTCTCCATCACAAAGCAAACCAAATGAAGCCATGCAAACCATAAGTTGGAATAATATTGTCAAAAGGTAATCTTGCACACGGGAACGTGCAGTTGGTATGCACAGTCTTGATGCTTTGATCCAGACTGAGGCCAGGAATCACCTTTCAAAAGTATTTTCACATAGCAGATTATCAATATGTAGCTAACGTGACCATGAACCAAAGCTCATTATAGAATCACTGAATGGGTTGGGTTGGAAGGGACCTTAAAGATCATCTGGGTCCAACTGCCCTGCCAGGGGGAGGGATATCTTCCACTAGAGCAGGCTGATCAAGCCCACATCCAACCTGGTCTTAACAATTCCAGGGAGAGAGCACCCACAACCTGTCTGGGCGACCTGTTCCACTGTCTCACCACTCTCACAGTAAAGAATTTCCTCCTAATACCCAATCTAAATCTCCCCTCTAGCCTTTGTCATTAAACAAAGCCTAAAAAACCCTAAATGAATAAACAGTGCCTTGAAATCAACAAACTGTCTGAGCAGTCTCTCTCATCCAGAACTGAAAACAGCAGGCACTGCTGTGACTTCAGACTCTGTGCTCTGCAGCACATTTCATTTTTATCTGAGACTCCCTGACTCTATTTCATCTAAGAGCAATAAATACTCTCAGGCTTGCATCAGGAAGTTTAGGAATAACACAAAATATTTGACTTCTTCATTCTTACAAATGTTTTCTTCTGTATCAAAAGGAAAAATTCTGAGTTCGCTGAAATACATTCTAGGAGGGTACCCTAGAAGGACACATGTTTAGAGATGACCTTTGCAAGAGATGAAAAAGTAAGATATGTGGATTCTGTAGCTAGCCCTGATAGAGCTTCAGGCAGCTCTCTCATTTCATCCCTGATTGCCTGCCCACTGTAAAAACTAGCAAGTTTTATTTATATCCACTAAACTGCTAGGGCTATCTGCACCAAAGGACATCTAAAGGCGCCTGAAGGACTGTCTGGAAGGTCCAGAGGTCTCCACTTTCAAAGCACTGCAACTTGCCAAGGGAGAAAAAATGTTATAGTAAGTAGGGCACTTGTTAAACACCTCATTGAAGGTCAGGGTCACTGAAGTATGGAGTAGGAGAAGGTAAAGCCAAAATGCATTTCTGAAAACTCCTGGTAAGCACTAGGCAGCAGCCACACATCACCGAACAACTGTGAGAATATGATTTTACACCAAACTCTTTACCTTGCCTACAGCTATCTCCCTTCCTGAGCCTTGGGACACGTCAGCTGTGGCTGAGCTGAACAGCTCAGCACTCACACACAAGCCCTGAAGAAGTGAAGACTGAGATCCTTGCATGTCTCCCTGAGATTATCAACCCTGTCTTTAGAAAGTCTCCCACACAGCACTTAGGCTCTACAGAAAAACCACTAGGATTTGATATTTTCTCTTAAGATATTGCTGCTCATGAGCCTTGTTATAGTGCAGAAGTAAGAATATCAGAGCCCCTACCCAGAATATGGAAGAACTGGGCTGACTTTCCATTTTTCTGAAGGGATTCCAAAGGCACAACTCCCATTCCCTTGACAGTGAAGCCACTCCAAAGTTTCTATTTGACAATGTCCTTCTGACTATAAAGTCAATCTTGTGCTCAAGAAAGAAAAAGAGACTGAAAGAAAGAAATTTGTTTTAAAGCAAATACACAAAACCTCCCCCTTCATTTTGGCTAGAGGCAGGTTCCCTAATGGTAGGTATTTGGTTGTCATCACTTTCAGTCAAAAGTGATCTTTCCTGTTGTGCTGTTCATTAAAAAAACATTGGAAAACAGGTAAGTGTTCTGACAAAAAAAAAAAAAATAAAAAAGATCAGAACCTTTAAGAATGAGTGATTCAAACAGAGTAACAGTCAAAGCTGAATTGTCCTTCAGATGTCTACTCAAAATTTTCCCAACAGCTTTCATTTCTTCACAATATTTAAGATGAAAGAAATGAAAGAAATTGTTCTTATACTGACAGAGAAAGAGAATACATCCTGAAATACTCCCTCAATAATAAAGTGGGTGTGACAACCTTCCCATCCCCTTGCATTTGCCACTTTTTGTAGCTTCATTTTTTTTCTCTCTTGTGCTTCCTTTTTGGCTAGATAAAGACTTGTTGTGAAAAGGAGATAATTACTAAAAAGGGCTACCACACTGGAGGTGAAGTCTCCTAAGTGTAACACACAATCCCCAAGGTCAGAAGTCCATGTCACAGAGATTTCAGCTTTCAAAATGCAAAGACAAATGTATATATTTCAAAGAGAAACAAACATAAAGGATGGCTATAACAAGCCAAGAACTGACAAGAAACACCAAGTTTATGTTTTTTTGCAACCACTCCATTTTAACCATCCAGCATCTGTTTTGCAGGAGGAAAGCAAAAAAACTCCATAGAAACACCAACCTTTCACAAGTGTTGTTAAAGTAACTTTCTAGTCATGTACTTCAATACCATTTTTACTGGTTACATCCTTTAAATCTGAATTCTCCAGACAGCAATCCAGCTCCCAGAAACAATTACACCAATGTACAGCTAGCTTAAAGCAATCAATTGCAAACCATCCTGTAGGTCCTGGCACTGGTCTGCAAAGCAGAATTCCTCCTAAACACAGGCTCACAGGATGTCAGGGGTTGGAAGGGACCCAAAGAGATCATCGAGTCCAACACCCCTGCCAGAGCAGGACCAGACAATCTAGCTCAGGGCACAGAGGAACGCATCCAGACAGGCCTTAAAAGCCTCCAGAGAA
>WBNM01041668.1:4766-20367 GCA_013399055.1 Ramphastos sulfuratus
ACAGGAAGGACATGGAAGTGTTGGAGCGGGTCCAAAGGAGGGCCACACAGAGGATCAGAGGGCTGGAGCAGCTCTGCTGTGAGGACAGACTGAGAGAGTTGGGGCCTGGAGAAGAGAAGGTTTCGAGGAGACCTTATAGTAGCCTTCTAGTATCTGAAGGGAGCCTACAGGAAGGCTGGGGAGGGACTATTGACAAGGTCTTCTAATGACAGGATAAGGGGCAATGGGTTTAAACTGGTAGAGGGAAGATTTAGACTGGATGTTAGGAGGAAGTTCTTTACAGTGAGGGTGGTGAGACACTGGAACAGGTTGCTCAGGGAGGTTGTGGCTGCTCCCTCCCTAGAGGTGTTCAAGGCCAGGTTGGATGAGGCCTTGAGTGACCTGTTCTAGTGGGAGGTGTCCCTGCCTACGGCAGGGGGTTGGAACTAGATGATCCTTGAGGTCCCTTCCAACCTTACTATTCTATGATTCTATGTTTTTCTTTTCTAAAATCTGAACAGTCACTACTCCATATCAAGGACAAATATGTAAGATGTTGGACAAGTGTTCTATTATACTAGCATATTCTTAAGAGGTGGGATTAACTTGAAAAGTAATGATTGCTTCATTTCCCCCCAGGAAATATTTAACCTTCTTGGGTTTTTTTGTTGGGTTTTTTTGTTTCTTTCTTTTTTTTTTTTAAAGTTTTTGTATTATGGTGGATATTAAATCTAAAATAAACAGCACTCAATTGCAATGCGCCCCTAGTCAGACAGACCAACACTGTAAATCCTGGATTGGGCTAGTTCTCAAACGTAACATTTTTATGGGTGTCATGGGTTAAGCTGAATGTTTGCTGCTATTATTCAAAACCATCCTGCCTCATGCTAGCTTCAAAATGAATGAAGACTAATTCCCACATGGAAAAACTGAGTCCTTCTGATGCTGGGTGAACTAATTCTGCTGTCTCACATGCCTATGAACCTAGAAGGATAATGAAACTAATGAAATGCAGAGCTTCTTTCCTTTAAGCCTTGATAATAATTGGTTCAATTTATTACTTTGAGCTGTTGCAGAGAGGTGATGTCAGTATCTGTTCATCCTACTGTACACATGAAATGAAAGTCTTCACCTGGACTTCATGCTCAACTACTGGAGTCCTATTAAACTCAGTGGGTTTTATTCCACAGAGTGGTCTCCTCTGTAGACATCAGGGATATTTTAGGATGGCACCTGGACAGCGCCAGTCATCCCATCTGTACATGTTTTTAGAAGGAAGCACAACTGTCCTGCAGGCTGATGAAAAAGCCACCATCAGAAAAATGGGTGAGGTTTTCCTCCTCCTCATTGACCCATTCTGAGCAGTGGGAGCTGTGAGGCACAGATGCAGCTCTGTCTGGAGGAGGAAGCTAGCAGGTCCTGGTGAGTCTGGAACTCAGCTGTGCTGCCCCCTCCACCCTCCCAATCTTGGTGTGTGCCAGAGATGGGCCTCCTGCTCTGACCCTGTGCAGATTTATCACCTCCTTGCCACTCCTTCCAGGGTAGTACTGGAAAAAAAATTAGATTCCTTCGCTCACATGCCACACATAGCACACCAAACCCGGAGAAAGGAGGTGTAGATAGGATGTCATCCCAGAAAGGTTTTATTCCCCTCAGTGTTTCTTTCTGTTAGTCATTTTTATGTGTGGTTTTATAATGTTGGAATGAAGTGAGATTATGATGGGAAAGAGCAATGTTTGTACGTCATGTTAATAAAAATGTTCTGAGACAAAGCAGCTCTGGCTTGTTTCTGGTGTTTCTCATATATCTTATGTGTGTTACTTGTGTACATGCCTTAGGCTGAGGAATTTTCTAGGTTTCTTTCTTGGAATGCAAAGCAAGAATAATAAGATAATGAAAGTGTCACTTGGGTTTTATTACCTTTTCTTAATGTAACTGGAAAGAATAGTGAAAAAAATGCTTCACGCCTTCCTCAGTTCAAGAGAGACAGGGACCTGCTGGAAAAAGCTCAATGTAGAGCCATGAGGATGACTGGGGGATTTGAGCATCTCCCCTACAAAGAGAGACTGAGAAACCTTGGGCCGTTTAGTCTGGAGAAGACTAAGAGGAGATCTGATCAATGTATACAAATATCAGAGGGGTGGGCGTCAAGTGGAGGGGGCCAATCTCTTTTCACTGGTTAGCAGCAATAAGACAAGAAGCAATGGGTACAAATTGGAACATGGAAAGTTTCAGATGAGGAGAAACTTCTTTACAGTTCAAGAGGGACAGGGATTGCCTGAGAGAGTCCAATGGAGGGCTATAAGGATGGTTAAGGCATTGGAGCACTGCCTAATGAGGAAAGGCTGAGAGACCTTTAGTCTGGAGAGAGGACTGAGAGGGGATCTAATAAATGTCTATAAATAGATGAGGGCTGGGTGACAGGAAGGAAGGAACAGGCTCTGCTCACTTGTGCTCTGTGATAGGTCAAGGGGCAATGGATGGAAACTACAGCACAGGAAGTCCACCTCAACATGAGGAAGAACTTCTTTGCTGTAAGCGTGACAGAGCACTGGAACAGGCTCCCCAGAGAGGTTGTGGAGTCTCCTTCTCTGGAGGCTTTCAAAACCCATCTGGATGTGTTCCTGAGCGAACTACCCCAGGGGATTCTGCCTTGGCAGGGAGGTTGGGCTTTATGATCTCTGGAGGTCCCTTCCACCTCTAATGTTCTGTGATTCTGTGATACCTGAGAAGCAGAAGATAGTAAGGAAGAGAAGGAAGGCGATCTGCTGCTTTGCACTGGCATTGCAGGAATCAAGACTTTACAGGCAAAGTCAATTTATAAAGAATTGTCCTTAATTTCATTATTGTCATTGGCCATGATCAAAGCAAATGCTTCAGATGAGCACAACTATTTCAGCTGACATGTTCAAGGCTTGATGATCTCGGAGGACTTTCCCAAACCAAACAATTCCGTGATTCTGTGATAGCCATACAGGCAGACCCAAAAATACTCTGAAAGCATTTTATCCTGAAAATTATATATTTCTGAAGGGTCACTGCACTCTACAGGCAGTCAAAAACCCAGAAGTTCTGGTATACCTGGCTGCATATAACCCTGTTATAATCACTTTTTTCTATGTGTCAAACATATTGCAAGAACCTGTCACCATTTATTAAGAAAATCAGCTTGTGTGGGAAGTAGATAGTTCAGCTTTCATTCTCTTCAGGCTTGTAAACAATCCAAACTGCTATTAAAAATGATTTGAACTACTTCTCCTTGTTTATTTTTGTTAAGCAAATAAATGAATGCGCACACAGAAAAACCAAAACTGTAAAAGCTTTGATTTGCTTCTCTGTAGTACAAACTATGCAGGATTTATCTAGCTTCTGAATTTAAGGCAAGAAAAGATGGGTCTTTGAAGTAGTCATTTTCTTTGTTCTTCTGTTTAGGCTTCAGTATTACTCTGCCATACCTAGGTTTTTATACATTTTTCCAAGGGTGTTCTGTCATTTGTGCTGCTTATCAGCAGTCCCTTATCTCTGTGTGCTCACCATCCCATGATTCTTTTTTTTTTTTCCCTAAGCTCTTACCTTCCCTCTTTACATTACCACACTTTCATGGAAGACCTCATTTTCTTCAACTCCCAGTACCTTCTCATACATTTTGGGAATGTTAAGTTTTTTGATGTTTAATTGTAAAACTGAAGGAACTTTATTTCTTTGCACTTCATGTTTCATTTACCGAGATGAAAGCTTTTGTCACACTGCTTCACATTATGGCCTTACTCTTACTGTCTCCTGGGTCCTTACTCTTTTCTCCTAGCCACTTCTAGAAGCCTGTAAATAATTTATGCAGCCTAAGAAGTTAATATGTGTAGGTTAACTCTATGCTCAATAATGGTAGGTATAGATGGTTAGATTGTTTCCCTCACTTGAGGTTGCAGTTGAGTGATTTTCTAAGGTGCTGGGCCAATGGCTTCAAACTACAGAAGCACAAATTTAGATTGGATGTTAGGAACAGGTTCTTTACCATGAGGGTAGTGGAACACTGGAATACGTTACCCGGGGGGGTGGTTGGGGACCCTTTCCTGGAGATATTCAAAGTGAGGCTCGGCAGAGCTCTGGGCAACCTGATCCAGTTAAGGATGTCCCTGCTGACTGTGGGGGGCAGGGGGGGGTTGATGACCATTGGACGTCCCTTCCCATCTGAATCATTCTATGATTCTATATGGGGCATGCTGGAACACAAGTCATACTGCTGCAGCCTAGTAAATGTTCAAAATCCTTCATTCTCTGATCACCATTCGGATCCTGTATCAGTCTTCTGGTTATCAAAGTCCACCTTGATGGCCTCACTGAAATTTACTTCCTTTATCCCTTCTGTTTCAAACGTTTACTATGGCTCCCCAAAATACTAAGATGATTCTCCTTGTGTGTGAATGCATATAGAAGTTATTTTAAATGTTCCCTTCAGGGTATCTGATACAAACACACCTGCTGTCACTATCTAACAGGTCATCCTTTGCAAGAAATGTCAAATGGCAAAGTAATGAAAATGTTGGCCCTCTCCAGCTGATAGTCCTCAGGATCAATTTAAGGGCTGTGCATGTGTCATCTTCAGGTATTTTCCATCACTGGTCTGCAAATGGGTTTATTGCAACAGGATACTGCTGTATATATGTATTTTTGATAATATTTATTACTATTATTATTCTAAACCCCCTGTTTCTTTCTGTCAGGGTCCTTTAGCCCTTTAATGTTTCTTCACTGCACTGGAGATTAACCAGGCTTTCTGGATAGATTTCTCTCTTTAGCCAGCTAGGATGAACACTGGCATCCCTGAGTGTGATGGTATTCAGTTCCTTGAATAAAATGGCCCCCATGACTTTAAAAGATAAGACAGAATCCATATGCAAGGCAGTTTTTGGTCTGATGCAAATACTAATATTATCCTTTGGTCCCTACGAGGAGCGGATGAGGGAGCTGAGGTTGTTCAGTCTGGAGAAGAAGAGGCTCAGGGGAGACCTTATTGCTCTCTACAGCTGGCTGCAAGGAGGTTGTGGCCAGGCGGGGGTTGGTCTCTTCTCCCAGCCACCCAGTGACAGATGAGGGAACACAGTCTCAAACTGTGCCAGGGCAGGTTTAGACTGGATGTTAGGAAGAAGTTCCTCACAGAAAGAGTGATTGGCCATTGGAACAGGCTGCCTGGGGAGGTGGTGGAGTCACCATCACTGGAGGTATTTAAGAGGAGGCTGGATGAGGCACTTAGTGTCATGGTTTAGTTTAATTAGAAGGGTTAGGTGATAGGTTGGACTTAATGATCTTAGGTGTCTTTTCCAACCTGGTTAATTTTGTGACTCTTTGATTAGAAAGGAATGTTTCCCTCTTTCTCACTGTGTAAGGAAGCTTTTCTTGCATTGTTAGCTTGGGTTAACTTGAGGGAACTTGTCTGAATAATAATCAGAGACTCACATCTCATGACCCTTGCTTAGAGAGTTAATTTAAGTCACCTGAATCATTAACCCAGCAGCACAAGGTAATTAGAGAGCTTTCAAAAATTACATGCCTGTGTATTGTTAATTAATATAATATGACTCAAGACAGGGCAACAGGAATTAACTATAAGGAACAATAAAAAGTAGAAAAGTGTAAGCAATACATTTCAATCTATTTGAGTTATGTCCACCTCTCACCCAAATTCACCTTCAGAGTGAAGACTGAAAAGCACACCATTCTGTGTGCTCTTTCTTTCAGACATCTTGGTTCACACAAATTTGACTCTTTTGGAGCTGGCTTTGGAATTTCTGGTGTTCCCTGTGAAACCCACCAAACTCCCAGACTTGTGTGTTATTACTGAGACAATGTGACATTGACACATTCTTTGATATGAAGAGTCATCATCCACACATAAATGTGGCTGTGAAAACTTTAGTGTTCAGTGATAAAGTTCTAGGTACAGAGTTAACACCAAAGAGATTAGATATCAGAAGGATGCTACGCAATTTAACTTAGCATCCTCTGGCCTTCAAATGATGCAGTGCAACACTGGAACAGGTTGCCTAGAGTGGGTGGTTGGGGACCCATCTCTGGGGATATTCAAAGTGAGGCTCGGCAGAGCTCTGGGCAACCTGATCCAGTTAAGGATGTCCCTGCTGTCTGCAGAGGAGGTTGGACTAGATGACCTTTGGAGGTTCCTTCCAACCCAGGCCATTCTGTGATTCCATGAAAAGTGATGTGAGTTAGCAGCTGGAGAGAGACTTAAAACACATTATGTTAAGGAAGGTTAAGAGCTTATAAAACAGACTTGTTTTCAACATCCCTGAGAACTGTCTGGAACGCTAGGAGTCACAGCTCAACCTAGATTAGATCTATTCAGAAGACTGTCCTAGCCTGGATCTTTGTTTCTTGTTTACATCATAGTCTGGCAAAATCTCGGGAGAGATCAGGCTTATATTCTCTGCTCAATATGCAGATGGTTTGTTTAGCAGCTGTGTCGCAGCAAGCCTAGCTTCCCATTGATGGCATATGTTGCATACGGATTCTTCACCGAGCATGTGAGCTAAGGAATATACCATCTCATCTAGACAAGACAGATTATATTTATTAGCTTTCTCAGAAGTGGAATATGAGATATCTTTTCCTCTTTACCCCCTCCTACTCCTGTCTAACAGCAACACTGGCTGCCACCTCTGTGGAGAGTCTGAGTGGCTGGCGCTTCCTGGACTGGCTTCATATCTGGCAATGTCTCTTCACATCCCTGGCACATGATCCATGAGCCAGTTTGAATCACAGAATTTAGGTTGGAAAAGACCCTCAGGATCATCAAGTTCAACTGTTATTTCTACCCTACAAGCTGCACCTTAAACCATATCCCCGAGCACCACATCCAAATGACCTTCAAACACACCCAGGGTTGGAGACTCCACCACCTCCCTGGGCAGCCCATTCCAATGCATGACCACTCTTTCCATGGAAAAATGTTTCCTAATGTCCAGTCTAAACCTACCCAGTCGCAGCTTCAGGCCATTCCCTCTTGGTCTAACCCTAATTTCCTGTGAGAAGAGACCAGCACCAACCTCTCCACAAGGTGCTTTCAGGTAGCTGTAGACAGTGATGAGGTCTCCCCTCAGCCTCCTCTTTTTCAAATTAAATAGCCCCAGCAACTTCAGTTGTTCTTCATAAGATTAGTTCTTCAGGCCTTTCACCAGCTTCATTGCCCTCCTCTGCACTCATTCCAACACCTCAACATCTCTCTGGTAATGAGGTGCTCAAAACTGAACGCAATACTCGAGGTGCGTCCTCAGCAGAGCTGAGTGCAAGGGGACAATCACCTTCCTACTCCTGCTGGATTTTCACCTTTGAATTTGATGTACAGGATACTGGGAAGCTGGTAGGGATTCAAAAAGAAGGGCAGAAAGGTGAGTTTAGTGGAAAAAAAAAAAAAAAAAAGAAAAATAATGCTTAACATGAATGTCTGGAGAACTTATCCCTTTAGCAGGATTAGAACAGCTAAATAAACCTTCAGTATAATTGCAAGACCTGGTCCATTTTCAGTCATGATTTTATGATAATGTAAACAGGCTTCTGATGATGCATGAGCTAGCTTGGACAATGTAGTCTGTTACTGCAAGTCACTTTTACTAATATTTGAATTATTCCTTTTAACCTGACTGTATAATCAGTTGATGAGGTATTAAGGATTTACCTTAAAATCCCAAGAGAGCTGTGCATGTTCTTAGCTGTCTGTAGAGCTTACAAATGACTATATATATTGCATCCATTTTGTGCTGCATTGTTTCTCCCTCTCTGGAGATATTCAAAACCTACCTGGGTGCATTCCTGTGTGATCTGCTCTAGGTTATCCTGCTCTGGCAGGACTAGATGATCTTTCAATGTCTCTTCCAACCTCTACCATTCTATGATTCTGTGATCCTGTGATTCTGTGACAAAGGATGGCCTCTGCAGCTGTAGGTACTCTCTGACTTGGAAAACCCAGCTTTTAAACCAGCCTCCCTTCAGATCTGTGCAACACTTACACCAAGGCACAAGTGGTATGAAGTGGAGACTGGAAGCTCTAATTAGGTGCAGTACTGATGCAGAAAAATACTTGACCTGGTACGCCCTATTTTTCCCATTTCGAAAGCTGTTGTTTGTGTGGGAAATTGCAGCCTTGTATTTACACAGTGCAAATGGCTTTCCATAAAAGCAAAAGGCAAACAAGGATCTCTTGGGGATAGCTATGTGTCTTCACAGCAGAACTATGAGAAGTGACACAGGAAAAAAAACAAGGAATGAAAAAACCCAGTCAGCTAGCAGAGCCTCTCACTGATCACAAAGAGTAGGATGAGAACAATGATGCTTTCCCAAGCTTTAAAATCAAAGCAGCTCTTAGGATTATTTCATTTGAGCAGACATTGCCATAAGAATTGCTTGTCTTCTTCATCTCAGCGTCTCTTTGCTCTTCACACTTTGGGAGTGCACCAGAGATATGAGGACAAGTCAGGAGGGAACTTAAGAGCATAAATGCACAAACTCCACATTTAAAAGGACTCAATAAATTTTATGCTGTAAAATGCTGGACAGTGAAGCCTGATTAATTCAATAACCCAGAACTGATCAAACTTGCTGCTACATCTGCAGAATAAGCAATGCAGCATTGGCATTGCAGAACTCCATTGTTTTGGCATGTCCAGATCAATGCACAACCCTCTTTCTGAAGGATTTTCCTTGTCAGATCCTAAATTCTCCCATCTAAGATAGTTATAATGACTTTAGTCTACAGTTAGAAGTAAAAAACTTTTAAGCCTCATTTATGGTGAAAGATCTTCTAGAGAAAAGTTCTCCTGGTGCTGATTCTGCCAAGCCACATAGAGAGCTTCAGAGCTTCAGTTAGAGGTAAAGCAAGCAGGGGTATTCAGGAGAGAGTTTTCATTTCCATTTTGGTAGAGAGAGAGCAAGCAGGAATGTGTTTGCAGAGAATGGAACATCTGAGATCAGCTGGGAATGTCTAGTGCTTGTGAAGATGGAAATAGAAACCGGGAGATAATTTAGCTAAGCAAAAAACTGTTTTGCTGCACAGAAGTTAGGATTTTTTTCTTAAGAGAAGCAACAAAGCAAAGAAAAGAAGTGATGTTTCATACAGCTCAAGTTAAGACAATTATCTAATAGATCAGGGTACCTCTAAGCACTTAAATATTAATAAAGGAAATAATGTTTCCAAGTTTCTGGAGTCAATAAGACTTTGGGAAATACCATCACTTACAGTGATTTCTGTTCACAAAAACTATTTCCCAAGAGTATTTGGTGCTCCCCCTGGCATGAGCTTAAAAGCATGTTCAGAGACCTTGCTCCAGAAAAAATGGATGCTAAAAGAACTTTGATGTGAAAGAACTCTGTTGAAAATGTTAGTGATGGGCTACATCAAATCAGTTAAAACCCGTTTAAAATTGTTATGAAGATTATGTGAAAGTGATACATAATCAGTATAATTGTTACAAACTTCAAAAAGTTCTGGACTGTGTGTTCAAAACAAATGTCACTCAAACTTTGGATGAAAAGTCACAAGGAAGAAAGAGTTTTTCTGTATGGGTAGGCTGTGACCTGAGCACAGAAAGGTGTTCAAGACCAAGGCAGAGCCCTTCTGACATAATGCAATTACTAATGAGGAAGAATACATAGCAAGAGATGCATTTAATTTTGCTTCATACTCTGAGAAGACTAGAATGAATATTTAGCCTAATTCTTAGTACCTGAACCAGTACGATCTTTTACAGTAATTTCTAGAAGTTGAGGTGAAAAGTTCACTGCCTTTAATACCTGTCATCCATCAACTCTTTTTGTCAAATTATCTTTCTTTCACATCTTTTGTATCCAAGTTACACTAAAAATTCTAACTCACAAATCATAAACCTTTCTAGTGTTATTCGTCTACATTTCCTCTTTGATTTCTACATAAGGAGCAATATGTTATCCCTGTAAAGCACTTGGTGTGCTGCAGCCACAGCGCATGGCTGGAGTCTCCTGCAACTCCAAAAGCCCTGCTGCTGGCTATAGGAGTCACTGTCTTTAAGCTGTTCTTTGGTGTTCAGTTTTCATGGTTTGCTCCTTCTGTGCTGCATGACAGGTTTCTGCAAATAGATTCTTCCACATATAAATGCACAGACACTGAAATGACTGTCCCTGCTTGTTCAGAATTTAGGAATTAATACTGTAGGAATTAATATTAAGTCTTCTGTTGACACTCAAAACTTCAGTGAGTAGAATGGACATGATTTGATCAATTTTTGTATAGGAGGTTTGTTCTTTGATATGGATCTAAAAGCTGATAAACTGGCACAGTGGAGCTGTCACCAAGGCTTTAACAAGTCTTCTCTGGTAAGCAAGTCTCACTGCCTGCTGTACCTCCCACCTTTATTACCCAAGCCTATGTCAGATAAAAATCCTGTTTCTTCCCAGGAAACATTACTGAGTTTTCAAACCTATTGCTGAGCCTCTGTGCCAGGACCAGACATGTTGCCACGAGGTTGATAGACCTCAACACTTTGTAGGCCCTGGTTTTGCACACCATGAAGGAGACTGATGGCCACAAAGTGATGGACTTGTATGTCTGTCTCTTCGTTCCTGAGAGATAGTCCTAGCCATCATTTATGGCCACCTACTCCCCATCAAAAAAGTGGGTGTTTTGGCCCCAGGTAGCACATATGGATGAACATTGGAGAGGTCAGCACCTGTGGATGTAAAGGGCCTGAACTGCTCTGCTGGGAAGTGTTCCTGCTGTCCTAGAGCATCATTGCCCCTCCCATGGCCTGTGCCAGAGGAGAGGACATTAGTCATACACCCTGGAGCCTCACCACCTTGACCCCACAAAAGACTTGCTGTGACGGAAAAGGCTTCTGGGGCCACTAGCTGTAGCAACCATGGAAAGGAGGTCTACATTTGACGACACTGCTGGGACTGTATGGCTAGTTCTGCCTACTTTGGGTTGCTGATCCAGGGCAGGTATCTGTGGGCAGATCTGAATGACCTCCACTGGTGGTGTTCATACTACATGACAGCAAAGTGCATGTGTGATGTGCTCAAAGGCATGTCAAGGGGCATGGAGCAGAGACACTCAGATCATTTTGAAGCCCTATATTTGGTGGCAGAAGCCAAACTGCTGTTATCTCGACTGTGTTGTCTATAGAGAACGATTCCCAGAAGACCCCTCAACTGGTTTGCTATGAAAGGACCCAGGCACAACAATTTGTCCTCACACCTGAAGTTTGGTCTCTGGTGCTTACACAAATTGTAGTATCACATCCTGATATGGATACAATCTTTTTTTCTATCTAATAAATCTCAAGTCACAGCCGTTACTCTCTCAGGATGTCTGAGCAGATCCAACATTTCTTATATGCTCTTCTAAATTACAGAGAATCACAGAAGCATTCTGGTTTGAAAAGACCCTCAGGATCACCAAGTCCAACCAATATCCCTAATCTACAAGGTTCGCCCTAAACCATATCCCCAAGCACCACATCCAAACAACTTCTAAACACATCCAAAGGATGTGGAAGTTTGGGAAAACCAACTAAAATAAATATTATGCTGTTTCCTAGCAGGTGAGAATGTTGCTTAGCTAGTCAAATGCCACTTATGTTTGTTTGGCTATTAAAAGTTTATTTCACTGTGTGAAATGTCCCCTTGCACATCCTGAGTAACAAAGGATACCCATTGTCAAGTTTCTCTGACATTTTAAGATTTATTTATAGGCAATCTCCACATTAATAAGCATCATAAGGCTTAAGACTAGTTCTTAAACAAAAGTCGACTGCCAAATGAGCCCTTCTGGATATAATTTGATTAGCTGCCAAAGTCCCTCCCTTACTTCTCTTCTGAGGATGCTGTAAAAGACACTAAGGTAATAACAGAAAATTGCAGATTTAATTAACAAGACAATTTCTTTCTTTTTGGCTATTTCCCCACTTAATAGGGGCTCTTATAAACAGAAGACACGAAATCAGATGTATCATCTCAATCAGCTTTTATTTGTGCATCAGGGCAATATATGCTGGAAAATGCCCTAGAATCCTATACATGCTCTAATCTTTATAGTACTGCCTCTTCAAAGGGTCAGTGGCCACTTTGTGTTGTCAGTGCATTCCAAGTGACTAAGAGCATCTTGAAGATGATCAGTGTCATAGGATCAGATGTTCTTACTGTGCAGGAAAGATGTTAAATTATTTGAGTTTGGAAGAAGATGGTATCAGCTGGATCCCAGAGACCCACAGGAACTTCTTGCCCAAGGGACTGACCTTGCTCCACTGTCTTCTCTGGCACTCTATCTGATTAGTCAGCATGCAGCTCCTTAGGCATCATATATCTTCATTAAGAGAAGAGAGCTCTGCTATGAATAGATGGGAGACTTGAGTGACTTTATGTGTACATTTGGATCAACTTGATGTGACCACCTCAGTCTCTGATGGCTGGGGAGGGGTCACTGAGGGATAGAGCAGATGCTATAGTTTAGCTTCAGATATAGGCTGAATGGAGGAAAGGTATGGAACAGAGGTGAGGCGCCAGGGGCAGAAGACCCTTGAAAGGCAGAAGAATGGATGGGAGCTACTTGCAGAGGTAGAGAGAACAAAATGGACTGATGAACAGACAGGGAAGTAGAGAGGAACTGGTGGAGAATGAGGTGTCCTATGAAAACCGTATGTGGGGTTGCTTTGAGCAAGATGCCCCTGATCCATCCAGCTGCAGTGGTGATGGGCAGCACGAGCCAGACTGAGTGAGGCCACATTGAGGTAGTGGCAATGGATAGGCTCTGTAAATTCAGATGTGCTGCTGCTTTCTGGGGCGGCAAGAGAGACTCCAGCTGCAGCAATGTTCCCCCCACTTCTGGTGTGCAGACACCAGTTCCTCCTTCCTTCCCTGCCTGATGTGGTCCTCTTGGAGCTATCACGCTCCTCTCCATGGCCAGGAGGACTTTTCTGCATGCTGCTAAAAATACATCTGATGTGGCCTGGCACGGTAGAGTAATATAACTGGGGTTTTGTGCTCTAAAGCACAGCCTGTTGCTGTTTTACTCAACAGTGCAGAAGTGTTCCTGCATGCAAGATGTACATGCAAGATGTAGCTGAGTGTTTAGAGATGGCAGAAGTATTATTTGTCTTGTGGGAGGTCGAAAACGCTCTGGCTGGCTTCAAGACATTGATTTGGATATTGCCTACCTCCAGGAAAGCTCTTTTGTAGTATAAGCTGCAAGGTTTATTCCAAAACTCTAGATCGTAAGGAACTGGATAGAGCACTCTTAGCTACCAGCAGATGATGGAGCTGGGGACATGAGATGAGAGGGAGCAGCCTAACTAGCACAGGGTAGCCAGGGAGCTTCCAACCTGAGCCAGGACCCTGCTCCTCAGAGCAATGAACATGCCAAGCATTTAACATTGCTTCTGCAGAAGAGCTGACTGCAGCCGTGGACTCCCAGTCCCAGTCAGCTGGCTGCTTTTAGATGATATTTCTTGATGAGTCATCCTCCCAAATATAAGGAACTAGAGCTGGCAAATCAAGGAGATAGGTTAAGGCAGATTTTCCAGGGCCCTATCCTGCTCCTTCCTAAGCCTGGGACAAACACAGCTATTTGTCTCAGAGCTGCATGGGGGAACTGCTCCTGCTAGAAAATTGCTTCCTGGGCCTTGCTGTTGCATAAGCAATATGGTAGGCTAGGGAATTGTGGCTGTGTTCTCATTTGGGGACCAACTAATGCATAATGCCACTACTGTTCCTGTGCTGGTGTTGTTTCCCCTAATGGCGTACTGATTGGATAACACTAATGGCCCTCTACTTAGAATAGGATATGCTGGGATTAGTCAGTTTCTGCTCATAATAAATAGCTTAATGTTTCAGCCGCTATACAGAAATACATTGTGGCTGCCCTCAACAATGTTCTTAGAAGAAGTGTTCAGACTGTCTCCACAAATGAATTATATCCTATGAGAATAATATAGAAAAGGGTATACACTTAAAGCAGTGTGTTTGGAAAGTCAGTGACTTAAAAATGGAAGGCCACAGTTCCTTCGAAGCATTTTACAGCATGGGCTGTGCTTATGATACATCCTTGAAATGTAAATGGAGCAAAAGAGACATCCCTATGCCTCAATTACAGGCCAGGAAGACAATAATTTATTTACCTACTTCGTTAACTTGCTCCTCGCAACAATCGGTCTGATAATACGAAGTTTCTTAACCAACTTGCAAAGCCCATTAATGATGTATTTCGATCACAAGATATGTTTAGAAATTAGTTTTACATCAAAGTGTAACTGTGCAGTTACATACAGAAAGCTAACAAATCCAAAATCTCAGTAGCGCTGGGATTTACCTAAGCTCTGAAGGACTCTACCAAGGCACAGCACAAAATTCAATACATGGAGTTAAAAAAGATTAACATTCAATTAACTGAAACATTGATTAAAATGCTTTACTCCCCTTCCTTCAATATCATCACCATTTTATCCTCTGATATTCAGAGTAAGGCAAATGGTTTAACATGACCATTTTTGCTGGGGTTTTTTCTGTTTTTTCCCAGAGCTTTCACTTGACACTGCTGTGAAGCAGATATCTAGTAGCATTTTGGTTGTCAGTGACAACTGGCAGGCTTCTAATCCTGTATTTTGCTGGCCTAACATTTCCCTCTACAAAGCTACAATCAGCTGTAGACTCTGTTTACGGACAATGAAGTCTGCTGCAGTTTAATTTTGCTCTAGTAGCCTGTCCGTCCTGCAGGCCTGCCTGGCAGAAGGTCTCTGTAGAAGGCTCTAGCCAATTCTCCAGTGCAGATAACCTGACACTCAGTTGGGACACCTGAGTGCTGTGTGTTGGAAATCAGAAGGCCGAAGGGTTGGTGAAGGTGAGGTGATCAGTGAATGAGGTGATTATTGTTTGGTCCAAGAGCTTTGGTGGTCACTATTCTTACAGGTCCCTCCAAGGTGAAGCTTAAGATGTGGACAGGACAACTGATCTTATGATATATACAAATGATAACTCACAGTGGAGCTGAAGCTTTCATATGGAGAAGTCCATTTAGGAACTTTTCTGAAGCTACTGTGCTAGATGAGCCCATTCCTGTAACCAAAAGCATAGCATTTGTTTTATGGAACCTTGCAAACTGAAACTGCTACCCCTGTAGCAACAAATTCATCCTGAGCTAGAGAAAGCTGCAATGACTGCAACCATAGGAGAAGTATTTTGTAGTGGCTCTATTGGCAATTAAATAATTGGTGAACTTCAACACACTGTAAAGACAATGTCAAGATTTCCCAGTCTTACATTTATAAGCTTTTAGTTCAACTGCAATATGATTTTCTTTTCCAACAGAAAAAAAAGAAAGAAAAAAAACAGCCTTATTTTCTGTGGACTTTCATGCAGCTGTGACCTGTTAAATTATACAGACAAGACTGTTTAGTATAGCCCTTGCAATGCAGTAGCCTTTTGCAGACATATTAGAAGTCTATATTAAAAGTCATGATCATAACTCTTTTAGTTCAAAACTCTGGAATTATCAGACCGGATTATATACATTTTATTTAAGAAATGTAGCCATAGAAAGAGTGGATTTTTTAATGGGAAGTCTGATGGAGTGAAAGAATCATAGAATGGT